>KI915048.1:4470176-4631286 GCA_000473445.2 Anopheles farauti
CCCCCCCCCCCCCCCCCCTCCGTTCCACCATCGAATCCACCATCCCACCCCAGTCCCATTGAGCCACTGTAAATAACGATGTAAATATAAATCCTATACGTACCACAGGAGCAGCACCCCTTGAAGAAATGGAGGCAGGGTACACTTTGGCAGGGTCTGCCGATCTCACGAACAACAGAATTACAACCACACCAAGAAGAAGAAAAAAAAACTGCGTATCGTTCTGATCAGGCGCAGCTCAGTGTGCCATGAGTTGAGAAAAGGGCACCGAAGCTGCATGCCACGATAAAAATCGAATCCGGTTGCTAGCAGGATGTTAACGAGCAGTTGTAGGCAATTTTATAAGATGAAATAGAAGCAAATTACGGTAGCAAATTGCGAACGATGCATGCCGGATGCTGGGTATGAGCGAATTATTACAACAACAACAACAAAATACACGATGATGAAACTAAAAGATGAAACGAAACGCCGGAAACCCGGGCCGCGGTCGTCGTTCGGATGTGTAAAGTGGAAACGTTTTAAGTACTATTAGGTTGCATAAATGAATAAAATGAGAAAATTGATAAATACCGTAACGATCGGGTCCATTTTTGCTGGCGTTCATTATTGTGCTAGGATTCCGAGGGGCGCTAGGTAGCCCCGCAAAACGCAAAACCGTTGACGAGCTGAGCCGAGAGCGGAAGGTATGTTTATTTATGAAGTTTGAAGAATTCTCGTTCTGCTCATGCATAATCATACACTTTTTGCAAGTCTATGTGTCCTCGAAACGTTCCGAAATATCTGCTTTCTGTCGGTTTGTATGTGTCTTTCGTTTTTTTCTCTCTCTCTCTCTCTCTCTCTCTCTACTTTGTTTGTTTGCACCATTTCGACCTGGTTCTAGGTTATCCGATGTCTAGATATCAAGTGCTTTGTCCCTCGCAACTGGAACCTTCACTCAGCCTCAGGATCATCATCACATTCACCCGTCGCACAGCTTCTCAAAGATCATCAAATCCACTTGTGGAAATAACTGATGAGAGCGCCCGCTTCAGGCCAAGTCTAATGAAGATGTGTATTTTGTTTTTTTTTGTTTTTTATTTTCCTGTTATCGCCTCATCACAAACACCAGATTCCGGGTCTTAAACTTTTCCAAACACATTACTTCTTTCTGCATTCAGCTTCCGAGGCCGGTGCTCAACCGCAAAGCGCTAGTTGAGCGTGATGGGCAATCTTTTCAAGTGCAAAGAACTCATCGGAACACTCTCGTGCCCGGTGTTCGGGTTGTGATTACATTGAATATTCAAATGTTACCCCGCCCGTACGACATGGGCTCTAATTCGATGGTTCGTTCGTCGATCGCAGCCAACCACCTAGCAGCAACGAAATCGAAACGTCTTCATGTGACTCTGAGTAACGTCGTATGCATGTAATTGTGTGATAGCATAATCGAGACTTTTAAACAATTTGCACCCTGTTTACCCTTCCGGTACGTCACGGCGCTCCGAGCCGTGTTCCGGATGAAAACCCAACATGCATGCATCTTTACTACGGTTTCCAGCCACGGTGGAACGAACGATCGGCCAAATTCAATCCCATTTAGTGCTTTCATCAGGAACCATGCTTGCCAACTTCAATTTTGCGGGTCACACAATTAGCCACGGGACGGGGAATAGTGGCGCGGGGAATGAAGAATCATTCCATCGCTTCCAAATGCTCCTTGCATTCCTTGCTGCTCCGAATACCTCCGACCGATCCGTGCACCTGGTAAGAATTTCATGTGCGATGAATAAACGAGTACCTTTCAACGGTTCAACATTGTGCAGGAGCATCTTACACTCACTGACACAGCGCAAAGTATTTGATGGGCCTTTTTTGTCTTTCTCGGATCTGCTCCAGTTTTCAGTCCAGGCATGAAAGTTACATTCAAACACTATTGGTAGTTTACTGCGTTTCGTTGTGACACCTAAAACTAACATTTTCTACTACTGATCCTTTCTCCTTGGCGACAATCTGTATGCGTATTGCTTGCTTCCTCCATGGCCACTCGTAGCTCACGCTATCACGCTATCAACAGTCACGTCAGATCACGACTAATGACGCAATGGCATATAACCACGTGCGATTACGCCGTAGAACGAACGTAAACATTCTGCTCACATACATCCACAACGTTTTGTATGTGTGTTATCTGTTGACATTAAAGTTGCAGATGTCAGAGCTGGCGATTACGGGCATTTGCTGCCTCTCTATCAACGAAGCATGCAGAATGTTTCACGTACGTTGGTGAAATGAATGTGAATCAATTGTGAAATATATTCACATTGTACCGATGTGATACTTGAGTTTTAAAAAATTGAAGAACGCGCGTGTCCGTTAGCAACTGTGTATGTTTACTTGTCATTCGAGTACTCTCTTACAATTCGCTTGGATAACTATTTCTAGCAGTGTAAGCGTCAAGAGTGTTTACACCAATATTCTAATTCTTTTTTTCTATATAATTTTTTTACTAACCGTTAATTTCTGCCCGCTTATTGAGTTTTTTTTTTAATTAATCCCAAAGCCCTTGTGTTCTATGAGTGATTTCAGATGGATTTGTTTGTTCAACGTACATTATGATTGAAGGCATGACAGGTTCATGCGTTGGTATTCGTTTTCGTTACAGGCTTGCGTTGTGGGGCTATTAAACCGGAAGGAGACCGGAAATGGAGCTTCATGTGAATAGCGAATGTGAACATTCTAGACATCGGCATGTGCTGATCCTTATCAGTAGATGAAACACGTACGTGTGTGCATCGCTTTGTTTTGTCCTTCACTATGAATGATTATTCATTTCGTATTTCTGTTCAACTTTATCAACAATTCCAACACAAGCATTTGAATAAACTTTACACAGCAAGACCATATCAAACGAGCATTACTCATTCACAGTCACAGTGACTAACGTTTGATTCATTTAACATAAGAAAGAAATCGTTTTCCAGCGAATCGCATAAATCCTCACATATTACACATGCTCCTCGCACAATTTTTTCATACTATCATTCATCATACGTTTGATACCTATTTGCGAAGCATTGCGTAGCCAATATTTTATGATACGCGTGATCAAACAGAAGGACAGAAGGAACAAAAGGACGGTGGAAACCTAGCATGTTCTAGCATAAAGCAAATACACGAATGAATCACAGCAAACCAGTACAATTCCGTCTTCCACTTTGTTTATATCATATATTTGCGCCATAAACAGTACAACAACCAGCATGTATTCGTCAAAAACACAAATTCTGAACTGATGTTGAGCAGTGTGTTAAGGTAAGTGCACCAATTATGGACGAGTTTATACAGGGTTTTCACACCATCCGCTGTACCAAAATTCACTAACTAAGATTTTAATGGCAGACACACATTTTATTTACATTTTCATTAATTTTACAAATTGAGCTCGTAATTCACAAGTTATGTTTGCACCAACTGTTGTGCTATTCCAAAAACTATATTACAACCGATCACATGAGTTTTGAAATAAAGCTAAATTATAAACACAAAATTATCAACACAAAATATCATTCTTAAAATTTACCAAAGCAATAAAAATTAAATTTGAAAATCAATGTTTGGAGCGCTAAAATTGTATGTCTGTGCTGGCACAATCGACTGTTTGTTAGTGATTCAAAATAACCGTTATTAGCAATATACATCAGAAAGTAGTTTCAATTGAAAGCGCTTAACTTTATGGTTATTTTTAATATATTATTGTTTCAACAATTTTAAAACTAAATAATATTAGATCAGTAACGATCGTATCGATCATATATCTGAAAGAAGAAAGTGGAACTTCTAGTACTTTTCGATCTTCATTGCACCAATTATTGTGCTATTGTTCAACTCGATTTAATAGTCATTAAGTTAGCAAAACCTGTGTGGTTTTAGTTTAAGTGTGCTTAAAACTTATTTTTAAAACCAATTGTACTCGTTTCCGAGATCTAGTTTGGAAACAAACTGAAATGTTTCCGAGCAAATCGATAAGGGACTGTCAACTTTTTGACAGCAAACATTGAGATAATGATTTTTCAAAAATAAATTCTTAAAATACTTGTAAAAAGTATTGCAAAATAGGAAAATAAAATCAACTATATGACAGAAGTAATTTTATAATAGAAACCGCCATGATTTGCTCAGATTTTTCATTTTCCCGTCGATAGCACAACACATTGGTGCACTTACCTTAAGCGTTTTGGATCTACTTTCAATCTTATTTAGTTTGCATTGCAGCCATTTCTGGCAAACAGCAAATTTGTTTTGTAAACACTCGTTTTTATTAATCAATAAGAAGGCAGCATTAAGCAATGAATCATCCTCGTGGTTCTTATCACCTATTGAAATTGGCTTGTAGTATCAGTTCATATGTTAGTCCATCAGTTGACCAAGGGACGTGTAGCTTTGCATACGCTGGTAGACTCTGTTGGAAATTTTTGATCAGTGTATATTAAATATATAGATTTTGAAAAAAGTACAGTTTTACGAGTTCCTACGTTTTTCAAAAGATACTGATTTTAATCCATGAAATTAGCCGAGTTTTGCCAAACAGAAAGTTTTAAATTTAATCTGGTTGTTAATTGAAAGCAAATGGCTGTAGACGGATGTGAAAGCGTGTGTGATAGTGATTACAGTTCCACCTTAAACAAAAAAGTGATTCATGATACAAATGGGACAACGGAGCTTACAGAGCAGGAGAAACAGTTCGAAGTATAAACGCTTGGTTCACTTTTTCTACAGTGCGTAACACAACTATACATCTGTCTTTTTATGCAAGTCAATTTAGATGTGAATGGATAGATAATAGTAATGTTCCGGTATTTAAAAATAACCGTTTTGAATTCGTTTGTAACGTAGTGCCTAATGTTGGTTGGAACGGAGGCAATAGTTCGGCGCCTATAGTTGGACTATTTCTTTAATTTCTTAAGGTTTATGACCTTATCTCACTGAACGAAAACTGGGTTTTCAAGCCATTCCGTTTTCAAATAATCTTGGCTAAATTTCGAAATCAAAACAACCTTAAACTTGTGTAATCGACAGTTCGGATGCATGGGATGTTAAGCTGATAACACATACTCGAAGCTGTGTATAAATGTTTTGTTTGTTTCTATTTTTCGTTTGACAGCGTGATGTCGCATGTAAGCTGTTGCTGTGTTTGCTGTTCTAATCTACTTTTAGCTAATCTAATTACTATTTCGGTCTGTTGCTATGATTGCTAATGAGGAATTGCAAAGATCTATCCCTACAGTTTCTTTCGTTGTGTGTAAAACACGTCTGTATTCTTTGGATTTCAGTTTGCAACTGTTTATTAAACGGTCATTAGGTTACATGCGTTCATTACAATTCATTTCAAAATAATTCATTGTTTCCAAATAATTCATCTTAACATCTTAACTATTCCTGCATTTATTTTGCATTTGTCAGCTAAGAAAGGTTCCTTTTATTCATGTCGGTATCGATAGGAACCATTGTATATTTGAATTTCTTCATTCGTTTCAATCACAAAAAAACAGATTTTCGTATAGTTGTATTACCTACTGCATTCTCTTAGTACCGTGTCGAATCAAAAATGTATAGTATTTGTGTAATTTTTGCAGAGACATTTGCTCACCAATTCCGACCAGCTCAATCTGTACGAATTCAGGTATATACTTCAACAATACGGTTTCCAATATCCGAACGTGGTACAATCGGTTTATGAAAAATTGTTAACCACACCGCAAAAAAATCTATACGTTCGAGCGTGCATACAAAATGGAGCTCGGCCTGATCAGGTTCGTTCGGGGTTACATTAAGCTATGTGTAGAAGAAGGATTTGACTTAAATTGATATTTTTTTCAGAAAACTGCTCAGGGACCATATCCGATTCATCTCGCAACTGATTCTTGCGACGTTGAAATACTCAAAGAACTGCTTCAGTATAATGAAGTTAATGTTGACGAAATGTGGAACGGAAAATCTGCCCTCGACTGCTATCTTGAAAGGACATCTAATAACAATTTTGAAGAAATCGATAAATGTGTACAAGAGCTCCTGAAACATCACGCCTACATGAACATAGACAACCTTACAACTTTTTTAAAAAATCTGTCGAATAATTATGAGCCAAACTTTGTGATAATTTTCATATCGTTATATGACCGCAATTTTATTGATGCCTATAAAGCATCAAAACACAAAATAGAACTTTGCTTAGAAGCCTTGCATGAAAAAGTTCTCAATAATGATCTGTGGAAACTACAAAACACTCTTCATGAATCTGAGGATTTATTCTCTCAAGAATATCAGGCAATCATCAATTCTGATAATGAAACAATTTCATATTTGCTTGAAGTATGTATTGCTCGACGATACATTAAAGCAGCTAAAACGATCATCTCTGCAAAACTCACAGCAGCTAATGAAATGCAAAATAGAGCTGATTTGTATGATTGGTTACCCAAAAGAGTCCTCACAAGGTGCTGCCAGGTCGGAAACTTCCAAATGCTCAAATATTTGTTCCATAATTTCGACGGCAACGTGTACAATCAATATCTGATATCGGATTCAATAGAATTATTGCAATTATTGGTAAGGAAAATAGATCCAACCAGAGAAAACTGTCCTTACCTCAGATGCTTGGAGCTATGCCTGAATAATCCGGCAATAGATATTGACGAAGTGGATGGTAAAAACTGTTCGGCTTTGCATTATGCTGGCATGTTTAAATTAACAAAAGTGCAAAAACTGCTTTTGCAAAAGGGCGCCTACTTGGGTGGAATGGATGACAACGGTGCCTCCACGATGGCTGCGATCGATCCCACTGTTTTAGCAGACTTCTTCGACACGTGCATGTTCAATAATGGTGAAACATTTAAAAGCTTAGATTATCACATCGTTATCAAGTTAAACAACTTTGTACCACCCAAATACAAGATCAAGCAATTGGCATCAGAAAATGAAACCCAAGTTCTAGTCCAAGACGAGCGCAGAGTTGCAAATTCGTCGGGTACAAATGAACAAGCAGATGAATTACAAAATGGATCATCTCCAATACAACCGTTAGCTCAAGATAACGTTGAGCAACCTGAATTAGTAAATATTCAGGAACCTAATAGTAATACATCTACTCAAGTTCCAGTCGAAGACGACAACAGTGCTGCAAATACGTCGGGTACAGATGAACAAGCAGATGAATTACAAAATGGATCATCTCCAATACAACCGTTAGCTCAACATAACATTCAGCAACCTGAATTAGGAAATATTCAGGAACCTAACAGTAGTACATCTACCCAAGTTCCAGTCCAAGACGAGCGCATAGGAGTAAATTCGTTGGGTACAGATGAACAAGCAGTTGAATTACTAAATGGATCATCTTCAATGCAACCGTCGGTTAATGGCAACATAGAGCAATATGAATTAAAAATGTTTCCTAAGAGTAATACATTTTCCCAAGGCCAAACAAAGCAAACTGCAAAGAGAAATGAAACATCTAAAACAAATCATGTTTCGTACAAAAGTATAATACCAGCACTGGCCGAATTCACAGACGCGTCAAAGATTTCTAAATTGTGTAGCGCCGATCAAAACGCAAGACATATGCTCATAGACCATCCTATAATATTAATTCTTACTCTTTTGCGAGAACCAATATCTACAAATTATGCCACATGGCTTATGATCGCCCTAAAATTACTGCCACTATCAATATTTTTCATCGTGGTACCCTTCGATCACAATAAAAACAACTTTTGGTTTATGCTAGGAATAGGAATCACATTTTGTTGCCGACTATCTTACACACTTTTAGAATCCAGGTACATTATATGGATTCCCTTTACAAAAATCCTAATAAGAAAAGAAGAAAAGAAAAAAATCTTATCTTTGCTACTACAAAGACATGTTTGGACAAGATTGGTAGAGATATTTGTGTTGATTTATTCGCTTGGTTTGATATTTATCGATTCTGACTATACAAACGTATATACCATCGTAACCTTGTTCGCCGGGTATGAAGTGACACAATGCTTAGCAGGCTTCGATAGATTTTCAGAACCCATCTACATGCTAGTTGTAGTGGTCAAAGTAGTATTAAAAAATTTGCTTCTCTTTGCATACATTTTCGTTACATTTGCATTCAGTTTTTTTGTCGTTTTTCGTCTCGCACATCCAACGACAAGCAGCGTTGCATTAGGGGAAATTGAAAATTTTAATAATTCAGATTATAAAACCAACGATAGCTTAGGTAATTCGACTATCTCCTTAAATATTTCGCAAAAACAAGAAGCAAGTCACGTGACTCTACCACTTGCACACGATAATTCATATGATTCACCCGAGTCGAATTTGAAGCAATGGCTACTAAAAGTGATCGTCATGTATATTGGTAAGATTTTGTTCATGTTTCGTTTTTCATGATTTTTTGGGGCATTTTAATTTGCTGTTTGTTTCTCAAACGTTATTCATCTATCTCTAAAGGTGAAATCAATGCTGACCGTTTTGGATTTGAGAAGAACTTCAACTACATGGTGGTTGGCGTTTTCGTTCTGTACTTAGCAGTCGTGTGCATTTCGTTAGCTAACATGATAACTGGTTTAGCGGTGAATAATATCTCGGTAAGTGGTAATTGTTTGACACACATTTTTCCTTTGATTAATCTGTCTAACCTCAATCCAAATTTGCAGGAAATACGCGCGCAGTCGAGGCGGTTGAAAATTTGCCGCAAAATTAATCATATTCGTCTGATTGAAAACTTTCCAGCGTGGTTAAAAAAGCATTTTTTTCTGCATCAATATCATCAAATAACGTACATTACTATGTGAGACTGACTTCATCAAACTGCTGTCGAAGCATTCAGTAAATCATAATCATTTTTTTTGCAGATGTCCAAAACGATGCAATGAAATAAACATATTTCGATTGGAGGGAGTTGAGAGCAAAGACGACTACATGCTTAATAGCACGAGCGAAACAATCGCTCGCCTCGTCCTCAATTACAAACCTGGATTAATAAACGCAACAGGTGAAAATGTTGTGTAATGCTGATAATGCACATTAGTTGATAATGATCGACTCAGTCAGCTTCCTGGCATTTCCATCGTATGGGTACATTTTATGTAAATGTAAGTTAGTGTTGAGATTTATACTTTACAGTCACAAAAACAAATGTTTTCTAGTTTTTTATAAGTCCAACTTCCAATGATATTTCGAGGAAAAAATGGGTATTAGTATTTTTATTAAGAAAAGCGTTTTTCTTTCGACAATCGCTAAGTGACAAGCGAACAGAACTGATTATCAAGAATAAGCAAACAGAGCTCATTATCTCACACATCACTCTCACACATAAACGATGCCTCTATGGCCCTGTGTCCAACGAAGTGAGCGCAAACCAGCCAGAAACAACCAGCCATTTGCATTTGTGATAATCAGTCATCCCGAAATCATTTGTATTTGTATTAGTCATAAGCATCTGAAAAAAAATGACAGAAAACGAATAATCACAAGAAAAACCAGCGAGTACAGTAGATGATTACAGGTTCAGGCAACAAAATTCCCATCAACCATGCTTTGCGTCTAAGCGTGCGCTACATTTAATTGCAATTGATAGGAACAGACACGCAAATGGCATGAAACAAATATTAAAATTGTTCATAGAATGTTTTGCGCGAACGGGAACGTTTCCAATTCAATATGGAAAGGAACACTCAATTTGGGTCTTGAGGAATCATATCTGCACGCCCCAACACGGAAACATATTTTCTATTTGCACACCCCTGCCCTTATGTAAGGCAAATGTTTTCCACACTCTTGCCTGACGCTGGGCGTCTTTTTCATCTTTCAATATGAAGCCGTATGAGAGCTTGAAAAACATTTTTCTGCTCGCACCCATCTGCGATGCGTCGAGAAAGAACATTCAGCTAAAGGACGAAACTAAGGCGAGAATGTAAGTATGTAAGAATAGTTTCTTCCCCACTAATCGTCGCTTTTCGGTCAAGGCTCAGCCAAAATCAATACCCATTGCATTCCCAGACCGCGAACGCTAACAGTAAATGTCACTACCTGAAGAAATCGTGTGTTCACGGTTAGGAAGTTTACCTTTCTTCGGAAATTCCACGCGCCTAATGTGAACTTAAAGATAGAGTCCGATCATCATTATTATCATAGTTCCATTCTATCGCATCGACAAAGAAGAGCGAAACAATATCGACCGAACGGTTTTCGAGTCGATGCGAAACGATCGTTTGATAGCTGGCAGCAACTACCTTTTTTGCTGGTGGAATAGAATCTGCCACCTTGGCTCAGCCTTCGGATTAGCATAACATTTTCCAACGGCTGCAAGGTCATAAATAATGCATGTGTATTTGTGTACACCGCCAGCCTCTCACCGTAACCGACTACCCCTTCTTGCCCCACGCGTTAGCCATCATGTTCGTGATGAGCTTCCTTCTCGGTTTGATAACGGGCGGCTCGAGTGCTCCGGTGTGAATGAAAACAGCCTTTTGCGACAAACAAAAACCCTTCCGGTGCGTCTTTCGCCATGCACCCTTAAGCGATTTTGGTGAAGCAGTCGAAACAGCAGAGAAGGTGGAAGACATTTATGCCCCGAAATAACTGCTTTGGAATATCGGTTTCGTTCCTATCAGTGACAGGGAAACGGGCAGCGGCGGCGACGGCGGCTATAGTCAACCTTTGGCTTCGAGTTTGCCAACACAAGCAGCAACCGGCTGAGGGATGAATTTTTACGACCTCATTGCCATAACCAATGCACCCAATGATCCGCACGATGTTTCTATCGGGTGAACGGGCGAATGAGCGGGAGAGAGGCACGAGACCCAAAATCTAGGCCCGGCTTCCGTAAAGCTGTTTCCCATCTACGGTAATAATGCTCGAAGAAGATTGCCAAGATTAATCGACTAATTTCATGTTCATCAAGCGACCGTGTCGCGGGAAGCGGTTGCACTGAAGCTCCGCTCGGAACTGCCACACCAGCAGCTGCATACATATGGCCCCGTGGCGCGTGCTGTGGTTCTCTCTCTCTCTCTCTCTCTCTCTCTCTCTCTCTCTCTCTATCTCTCTCTCTCTCTGTGGAAAGTAGCCTTGAATATAAGATTTCTGAAAAGTCATAAAATTTATCTTGTTAGTGCGGGAGGCAAATCGTAAAAATGGTTAAATTAGAGAATTGGCTCACATTTCCCACCCCCTGGTGGCTTCTTTTTCTCTGTAAAGAAACGAGAAAAGTTGTCCCGCAGGCCTCAATCCTCCCAAAGATGTCGCCTTCCGTGCGCTGGTGAAGTGAACGAATTTAAGCCTAATCGTGGAACGGCGTAGAGACACACCTCCCAAACCGTGCGTTCCTCGTCCCTACGGGCTACGGGGTGGGCCGTTGTTCTCGATGCGGTGTTTTCCCCGGCACAAAAGGCGGTACATAACAACGCCTAGGGAGAAGGTTCGGTAGCCGAACATTACGATTTAATTCGCTTATTGATTTTTGATTTTGGCCAAACTTTTACCACCACCTGCCTTTGGAAGAGGGGACCCTTTTTTGCTTCACGCTTTGTTGGGTTTTTGGATAAGGTTCAGTTTGCAGACGGAAACAGTGAGCTAGCCGAAAACAGCTCACCGGAAGCAGGAGCTGCACACAAACCATGACAACAATCGATTACAGGCAAGATCAGGAATCGAAGGCTACGTAAAATGACACATGGTCCACTATACCATAATTCAGCAGTCCAGCCGAGCTTAATAATCTCTCGTGCTGCCCTCAAGCACCGCTTTTTACGGGTTTTATTCCTTTCAATGCGCTCCAATCCCACCGCAGTCATGGCGATACGCACCAACGCCACTATTTAAGTCACTCCCAGAAACCGATGGTTCTAAACTATCTCTACTGAAGTGGCACAAAGCTACTCCCTTCCAAGGTCGTACACTACGGTCGACTACATCTGACAACAATAATAACGCTTTGAATGAACAAAAACCGCATAAGCTCACACACACACACAACCGGTTATGCTTGAAAAAAAAAGTGAATATGCTCGAAAAGACCCATCCATCCATTACGAACGAAATGAACGAAGCGACAAACAGCTCCGCCTTTGTAGTTCCGCTTTGCGGCGTAGCGTGCGGAAATGAAAATCCGCTTCGCTGTTGTGCAACTGGGAAGGAAACTTTCTTCCGTTGCTGTCTCCTCGGTGCCGCTTGCGTTTCCTACCACGTACATCGTTATCGGCGCGGTTCTGGCGGCAAACAGAGGCGCTACTAAATGATGCGCCTCTTATCGCACCGAAAAGTTCCGATCGGTAGGAAAAGAATGATTTGCTTGGATTTCTGCTGCGATATGCAGCGACCGTTTTCCGAACGATTACAGCCTCATTATCAAACACAAGGGAACCTTGTAGTAGAAAGTGACTTGTGTTCCATCTACTTTTCCAGTTTTTTTTTTTAGAAAACAAAATCTTCTAAATCAACCAGCTACGAATGTTTTAATCCAACATTATTTTCTACCCCCAGGCGGGCGCTCAAACAGACACGATTTTTGTTGTTGTTGTTGCTCTATTCATCTCGTAGCCTCCGAGTTCGATCCGACTCTTACAAGAAACTTTCCGCCATCTGTTTGTCATACGACACACAACATAATACAGGCAAAACTACCATGACTTGCTCAAAAGTAAGATAACACGTAATGAATTGAAAAACTTTAGACGATTTTTATCAAACGACACGCTCGCTCTCGCCACAAACCACACACACACAAAAAAGCGCTAGCTTTGCAAGCGATTCTCTGTGCGATCCTCTTAGGAAGGACAGCATGAGAAACTAGCTTCTATCGGTGTGTTGCCTGTGTTTTTTTTAACCCTCCTGCCCATCCCAAACTACTCACTAGCCTGAGCATAGACAGAGGTACAGTAAAGAGTATTAGACAGCCAGCAACCCGACGCTGTTCTACGACTTTATGAAAAGCTTACTCGTGAGACGGTGGCTTCTGAAATCGGCTCGAACGAAAGGGCGCGAGATAGCTTCGCTTATCATCGTGCGGACATGAATATGAGACAAATTTGAACCTCTCCTCCAGACCCCTGGACGAGGGAGCACTGCTTCTCCTCTGGGATTTTTTCATTTTTTTTGTTGTGCCAAGAATTACCATTAGAAATTGTGTATATATGTAACACTCTTCACAGCGAACATGTTGGCACAAAGTTGTCTCGTCCTAAAAGAGGCTACGAAGAAACGAGCTACGCCAAGAGGAGCGTAACACCAAAGTCATAAGGCCATCTCTGCAAAGAAGAGATTCGTGTTGATTCGGCAAAAAAAATCCACTCGAAGCACGGGGACTAACTTCATTCTTATTGAATAATCTTGATTGAAGTTTATCTTCTGCACCCATACCCTGCGCCCGGGGAAACGGGCTGCTCGCTCCCGGGTGAGGTAAATAAATCAAACTTTTCATAAAAGAGCTTTGGCTTGCAAAAATTTGTCCCTGTAACGCGTGTAATCTTGTAACCATGCAGCCCCAAGTTCACGAGAGTCCAGATTCGCTCAACTTACTCTAATCTTGATTAATTTGCGAAAGCTCGCAATTGGGCTGCCCGAAACGTGATTAACGGTTGGGTCAACTTAGTGGAATTTTAATCAACCAGTTAAACCCGGTCGGTTAAACCGGCAAGCTCATCGAGATGAGACAATGAAGTGAAGGATTGCCATCGAATGGGCGATAGCGGATGAGTTTCCGAACCATTCCAAATTGGATTCCGAAAATTACACCTTTACGGAAAACAAAGCGTCGTACCCAAGCCAGCAACCGGGAAAATCCACACACGAACGAGCGGTAGACATACTACGCCGACATTGTTTGCCCATTTTAGCCAAGGTGATAGTTGTAGCAACAAAAGCTGCTCAACCGGAAAATAAACTCTCCGATAATCGTCATACATTGCGTCCTACGCTGGTTTCCACGAAGAAAAACAAAACCCGAATAAATGTAAAGAAATGGCGAAAACGAAACGATACCGAAGGCAGTAATGCGTCTGTCTGTGAGGCGGTGGGATAATGGCAAGTGGTCTTGCCATGTAAGAAGCTCAACTTGTCCTACACTCTCAGGCGGGCCCGTTTTCCGACCGACTTCCTGGGATGGCAAGCGCACTAGGCAGCGTGAAATAAAAATAAAGCTAGCACACACCACAGCGAAAAAAAAACATCCCTTCAGCTTCATCCTAACCGCAACACGCCTGTCAGAATAAGATCCATTCGCTTCGTTTGTCGGATTTGTTGAAAAACAATTCCTCCTCGCACCGCACCGAGTGCAGCCAGCGAGCGAATGCAGCGATCAAACGGGACGGAAGCGAAACGCAATCGAAGAAACGCTGGAAAAATTGGAGACGCTACCGACATGAGGATCAATTCGTTAAATGCCGGAGGGATTAACTATTTTGTGGCAAGACAAACTTTTGACAACTGGCACCGAGGCGACCGAAGAACGGTGGTACGGTGACAGGAAAGGGCGCAAATGGATAAGCTTATCGCCCGTAGGAAATTGGCGAATGCGCTTCGGCAAAGGATTGAAGTGGGATTGGGACCACGGCGGCAAACGGGTGTGGAAAAACTTCCATCGACAATTGGAATTGACTGGCTGCGGGGGGATATCGAACGTTCCTTGCCCCGGAACGCGCACCGGGCGGGTTGCGATCGAACGAACTTAAAGTGCCACTTTTCCGTCCCGATGCATCCATCCATCGCCGGTGGGTGTGAGCGTTTGGAAAGTTTAGCCCAAATTAAGTTGAAAATCGTGCCGCACTCTCGTGAACGGTGTGACAATCAATTTACACCCGGTGCACCGACGCCCGTGCCCGTTACAGTGCATCGCAGCGATTGTCTATTTTCCTCTCGATGGACTTTAAACTTATCCATTATCGTAACCTCCCTGGCCCGCCCGGGAACCGTTCGCTTCGTTCGCTTCGTTCGCTTAGTTGCATAACAACAGATTACGAATATTCCACCGAACGGGAACGTAAAAGCTTGTTCTCGACGCCAAACCTCCCGTCGTAATGCTGCATCGGTAGCATCGATACACTTCCCTTCGGTGCGTTACCGCGTGCGCCTGAGAACGCCCCAAAACTTTAGCTTAGGTCGAGCATTTTCCTAAAACCCTCGGACGATATCGTGGAAAATGTGGGCAAGATAGTTACAACATACTGTTTTATGTACGCCTTTACGCTAAACGAGCTAATGAAGTATGCATGATCTACTTAACATCCTGACGAGCTTTTATGTCACACGATCAAAGTGCACGAGCGCAACATCATGAGCACAAGCGAGCTCAGCGAGCTTCATTTGGATCGTGTCAAGAACAGATGGTTAAACTGCTGTATCCTTATACAGCTCAATGTCATTCGTATCTTCATACAAATCGTATGCATGGGAACAAAAAGAAAACTAAATCTACATCACAATGCTCAATTTACGTAAAATACTAAACTATAGCCAATCCGTGTTTGATTGGAAGAACAACATGGAAAGACATTTTGCTATAGGAGATATCGCTATTCATCACGATATGATTTGAAAGAAAAAATCAGTCATAAAATCACTCCTCATTAGAAAAGCTTTGCGTTTCTTACAGGAAAAAATAAAATCTGTAAAAGTTACCTAAACATAATATCTGAAATTTGAGTCTTAATTTTACTCGTCGTAATGAGCTTCCTTTTTCTGGGTTTTCGGAGCACTTATTCCCAGCAGCTTGACAGCAAGTCGCGTTAATGATTCCAGCTATCCTGAGATTTCGACTTATTTCGAAATTAAATCTACTTTACTCCGTAAAATTAAAAACAGCTGGCACAGCTCTAGTACTTTCTCAACATCTCCACACCGTGAATGGGAAACCGATCTGAAAGAAATACCCAAAAACCAAACACACAAACATACACATACTCTCCTAATCTGTCCCAAGCCACGCGTAACCTAATCTCTTCATTACGAAATTTATGACCCGTCATCATTCTTTGTTTGGTGCAATAAAAATCTCCGCACCCTTCGCCCCGTTTGGCTCGCGAGGATGAAATGGGGAATAAATTTCTACCTTGACTGCGATTCGCTTTGGTGGAGCTGCGGAGAGAGAAAGAGACAGTTACAGCTGTACCGGTGGACGTAGACAAATGCTGCCCCGGTTGGGAGCAACGGCCATTATTGCATTCCGTCACCACCGGACGACCTCGGCGACTGGGTCTGGGTGTGCGCCATAATTAAGCACGATCCTGCGGACACAAGTCACGTCGACTGGTGCCCAAGGTGGCAAGGTATTTCATCGCCGCCACGTTTTGCCATTCGTTAAGCTCGTTACACAAATCACACCCCGAGAAGTCGATCCCGAAAGCCGGCCGGGGGGCGCAAAAAAGCGTCGAAGACACGGCGTGTCTTGTTTGCCACCTCCCACCGAAGCGAACCCTTTCAGAAGATGCAAAACCATTCCCCTTTCAGTGCGGACGGACGGTTCCTTCCGGCCCGGGTACGTAACTCCACACCGAGGCCGACGGCACAGACTGGGGGCACATTTTTAATTACTTTCAGTCATGGCATGTTTTAAATTTTAATTTTCTACCACCCATTCACCCAAACACTTTGTTTCCTGTCCACCGGTCCTGTCCTAAGGACGAGCGACGAGGGACGAGCGACTCACATCCTGCCCAGGTGGTGAATGGAAGCCCAACCACACCAACTCGACGCTGTTATCTATTCAATTTGTATTTTAATGTTCTTTTTCCTGTTTGAGTTTCACCGCTGGTGCGCTAATTCGATACCACTACCACCCGGTTTGGGTTGGCGCTAGGCTCACGCTGGTCCTGAAAGGAGTTAGCCCACCGAACCGAGTCAACCCGAAGGCGGCGAGCAAACAAGCCAGCAAGTGCACCTGCTGTCAGAACAACGTGCGCCATATTTTATGCACATCCTTACAGCGATGATTCTTCGTTAGCAAACTCACGCCAACTTTTGCGTAGGCCGCGTGCGCGCTGCCAAGTGGATTGTAAACCGGCCAGAAATGGTTCGCCACCGAAACCCTTTCTTCCCGGTCCGGTCGGGCGGATCCTAACTACGATAATGATTGAAAATGGTGAAACACGAGGGTATGGTAGGCATCGTCCCTGTTTCCGGTAGGGAGTAGAAACCACTTTCGCAAGATAAACCGCACCGCTAAATCTGGCCCCGGCTAGGTGAGCGAAACGTGACGATGACGTGAGGAACAGAAGCTTCCCGCGAAACCGACGCACGCTGATGATTTAAGATAATCCGGAGAATTCTAAAAGATGCATGCTTCTGATAAAAGCGCCCTTTCACCCTTCGCGGGTGGCGCAATGCAAGCGAGGGGTTTCAGTGAAATGTTACGCAATGTTCGAGAAGTATGTTCAATGTTTGACATTTTGCAGAAAAAAGAATCGGTGCTATTTACACGATTGAATACTCTTGCTTACGATGAATTTGTTTCATGCATATTTTTTTTGTTTTCAAAATAGATTCAAGTTAGCCGGCATTGGGATGAGAAAACCTGCCTTTTTTGTTTGAAGAAAACACGTGCTAAGGAAGCCAGAAAGAAATTTTATTCTTGTGAAAAATATATTGTACTAGGTGCACCATATTTTTAAGCAAAGTAAAAAGATTTTGTACAAACCTTTTTCTTTTAATCTATTCCAAAATCCATCACGCGGGATAAAGAAAACCGCTACCAAAAACAAAGGACACATTGTTTCTCTAATATTTCTCTCTCTCTCCCGTAGCAACACTCCAAACTAATTAAGTATTCATTTGTTCCAACACACATCTGAGCCACTTCGCTCACAGTCCAACGCAAGTGAGCATCACTCGTATCGTATTACACAAATTATTTGAACGCGATGGTCAGCGTGTGGAATTTAGCATAATTTGACTGCACACTCGTTCCACGGCCGGCATCCACGAGCCACGAGTAAGCGCCGGGTAAGGGGAAACTTTCGCTTCCACAGCACACGTTAGTTGGAACAGAAGTGCCGGCGGTCAGTCCGGCAGCATCCAACCAGAAGCCCGATAGCGTCTGACGGCGATAAATGACTGGATTGGATCGAACACGAACCATGCCATTGATAGCATCCGGAGTGTATTCCGGTAAATTATAAGTACCCGACATCGATCCACCCAATCAATCACGACCGAACCACTGGGACGAGGAGAGCAATGAGGAACGGTGTGTACGGAATGAAATATAAAACTTTTCTCATTAAAGTCGAATCATCGCTATCGATTCACGGCACACATCCGAACGCACTATCCCCCGAGAGCAACTAGACAACGCTAGCAGAAGCAGCAGCGAACGGAAGGACAACGGAAAAGTGTCAATCAGAAAGCGATTTCTTAGCCAGCGACAGTTTCCACACAATGAAACGGCAAACGGCCTGTCGGTTTGCCGCGGATGGAAAAGCTTTTGATTAGAGAGCGGTGTACACTTTCACTCCGTGTGCCGTCGTACTTGTTTTGGCCCTTCCTTACGTTTAGCGGGGCCGACAAAAAAAAGCGAACCGAACGCCAAGCGCAAAGAGAAAATGCGTGGAAAACCGAGAACCTGCGTAAAGATTGTGACGTGTGGGCAACTTTGTGTCGTCGCTTCTTGCGCACCGTTGCAAACTGTTTTCTTTTAATTAGGAAACTTTGCGGACAAAAAGGTAGTTCGCAGAACGGCACGCTTCCACCTGCCGGCGCCAGGAGCAAGCAGAAGCGACGGAAGACAACGCAACAACGCGTAGCAAAAGGAAGAAGCAAAACCGCTTCAAAACCGAAGCAAAATAAATGTGAAACCTTTGGCGAAAAGTTTACTCTCGCGGCCCGGGAGCGTAAAAACATCACCTGCTCCCACTACCGCCGTTACGCTGGGTAAGATAAATGTGTCGTATTTGTGATCGGAGCGGGGAAAAACCAGCCGCTCGAACAGGTTGCTTCGCGGGCTAATTGCACCCGTCTGCTACAAACTTTCCCGCTAAACGGCTGTATTAAGTGTTTTATGTGCAACACCTATCGCGTAGAATAATCTGCACGAAGTGTGGAACTTTATTCCCACTATCTTACTTCGGGAAAATAATGTAAAACCTTCACACTGGCCTGCTTTGGTTTCCAGTTCAGCACACCGCCGCAAACTATATGACGCATTACCTGGGGCCTAACCGTGCTTGGCTTGACTGAAAGTCGATAAAGACTCGCATAACAGGCGCACATGTAGACATGCAAATTTGTTTCCATTCCGTGCATACCGCATGATTTCCGGAGAATCCATTCCGGTACGTTATCCCGAGGCTAGCGCAAAAGCTTAATCAACGATACTATTCAAATGATTCTGTGCGTTCTTTTCAGATCCGAACCCAAGCCGGTCGTTTTCTCGTGCTCTCCTGCTCTCCTGAATAATGCAGCAGTGCGCTGCACTTGCAATGTTCTCTACATCAACAATCTCCACTTACAACAGGCCTCTAGTCTTTCATAGCAACCAGCCAGCCAGCCAGCCTCCTTGGATGCATCCTAGCGTTATGGGTTACATTTTGCTTCTTTTTTCCACGAAACTTTTACGGTACCGGTACTCAAGGTACGGGAAAAAATGGTTCCTTTTTGTGAGGTAAATCAAATTTTGAAATTTCTCTTTCCATGGAAAGTTATCTCATGCCCCCCTCCCCCCGGTCCCTCCGGTTTGCCGTTCGAGCGTAACGCTCAACAGTGTGCAGTTTTGAAGCATCTTTCAGATTCGTTAGGTTCCACTGTCCGTCCCGGTTCGATCTCGAGTCCGCGTGTGCAAGATCGAGTTCTGCGTCATGCAACACTTGCTACAATTTCATCCCGGGCCTCATCCTTCGCCAGTATCCAGATTCTTCCAAGAAACGACATGGTATCGTTCCCAAAAAAAAAACTAAAAAAAAACCCCGGTCAAGGTTTCGCGGGAACGATGCGGACATGAGTAATCGGAAACATGAAAGCGCACGAGTTTGTATTCAAATGGTCCGTTCCGGTTCTGCGACAGTTTGAGGTCTGTTTGCTGCCCGTTTCGCAAGTCTTTGATTTTGCTATCATTCAATCCGCTGATGCTGCAAGCTCGCACACAACTCGATTCATGCTCGGGCTCCATTTTCCAACCGAAACGTGTAAGTTCTGTAATCAAAAGCAGTGCAGCAGCTGTAACAACTCTGCCCGGGACGAAATCACGACTCTTAACCAGATTTTTATTTCACTTTTCGGAAAAAGTTTCCGCTTTACGCACACAAAGCTTTATTCGGTATGATCAATCTCATCAATGTGATTACTTGTGCGGCAACATATTGGCCACCAGATGAGTGTGCTGCATAAAGACCTAAACCAATAAAAACCACGCTACACAGGGTTGGGGAGGGGGCGTGAGGGGCTGGGAAAAACAGCCATAAGATAATCATCAAATCGACCGTTTCCCTTCGCAGAGTTGGCAGAACAGATTGGGAACTCCCTAAAATGCTCAATTAATACATCGCCGATCCGATCCGGCCTAACCAACGGCAAACTTTTACTGCCAATGGCTACCATTTTATTCCCATCAGCAGCAGTAGAAGCAGCAGCAGCAGCAGCTTCCGCGACACCATTATCTCGCTTAGTTCGCAACGTAACTTCCTCCTTCGCAGAAACAAACAGTGTGCTTAACCGACGGCTTGTGTAATCGAATTCTTGCGGTTTTCGCTACACGGTGGCGCTAAAGCTTCTGAATATTCATTACAGTTTTCGGGGCGTTAGTGAGCATGTTTGCGCTAGTTTTTATTTATTTTATTTATTTCTTTTTTGTTGATAATTTGACAGACTTCTGGCAGTGTCATCTGGTTCGTCACGTGGGCTGTAGTTCTGATTCTCAACAACTAGCAAACCTAGCTGCAGCTGATGTACGGTTTCGCGTGAAGCTGTCGTTTCGGGAGAAGTAATTTGCCTAATGCCTCACACAGCCTCAATCCATGGTGGTAATCGAAAAAAGCCGGTTTGGAAAAGTGACATCGGGCCACTGGTAGGCACTGTTCACCGGTATCACACCTCGAAACCTCAACCCAAGGTGATACTTGAAGGAAACGGCAGTTCATCCACCCAAAACCACATCGGAACCATTAGCAACACCGTTGTCGACCGAATCCAAGAGTAGCTACAAATTTGAGGTTTTCCCTCAAAATACCACGCGCTCTCCACGTGAACGGCGATGTAGTGTAAAATTCATGCCAATTACGTAAAGCCGGTACGATACTGCAGATACGCCTCATTGCGCCGCATATTACGTAAAACTATGAAACGCATACACTCGACGATGGGGCCGTGTGCGTCAATGCCGGGCACAGAAATCTTCACCCTTACTTCACGAGCTTAGTATGAGCTATGTATGTGCGTCCGTACCTCGAGAATCGTCTCGTTCCACGGCCGCTTCCGTGGTTACTTTCGAAAACCGTACGATAGTGCTCGTAACCACACGCTGTTTGATTATCCTTCAATTGTCCCGCCGACTCGATCCTGGCGGAGAGTTCCAACACGTACCAGCACGTAGGTGCTCCGAACAATCGACCATCGAACCACTTTTTGTGTGATGATTTGCGGTAACAGCAACAAGTGTAGCGGTATGAGCTTTCAGGCTTTGGAGCTCCAGCATTTCCTCAAACTTCGGAACAGCAGCTTAGACGCCGTCTAAGGAAGCCATCGAAGCTATCGCTCTAAATGTCTTCCTACCGACGACGAGAACCTGCTACGGCTGCTCCGGCACGAAAGGGGAAACTTCTTACCGTGCTGCCGTATCGCCCATTTGGCGCCATATTGAAACGCCATATTGCGAGAACGATTGGTACGAAAAGCGAAGGGTACTAGATCGACACGCCAGGCGTTCTTCTACAACGATCATAATTTTTATCGCATTAAAGTGGAAATTTGATTCGATAAATTCAATCCAAAAGCAGAGTTTTTTTTTCATTTAAAAGTACCATTATGCACAATCTTTCAACAAGAATACGATACTTTTAAAGTAATACGATGAGTTTTGCCAAGATGTATTTAAATTGTATTTCCAAAAGCAGAGGCTCAACAAAACATCTGACAGTAAATCTGCTTTTTAATTGCATTTCTTCATTAGATTTCGAGGGCCGCCTGTCGTGTAAACATTTGAATGTTTTCTCTACATTCGATCGAATCATTAACTTGGCTGATGCACGATTGCTTCTGTTCCGTTTTTGGCTCCTCCCGGTCAGCCCATCGAATTGCAAATCTCTGGACGAAATATAGTCCCCTTATCGACGATGAGGCACGTTACACTTGGGAGAAAAGTTAATTGAATTTTAATTAAATTTCAGACTCGACTTAGCTTGCCACCATGCCGTTCTCTTTCTCGCTCGCTCTCTCTCTCTTCCGAGAGTCAACAAAATGACCAAGAGCAAATGCTACAATGGCGCTGCGCTATTGATGAATATTGGACGAACGTGGAAATGAATTGAACAGTAGCTCTGTGCACGGTTCTGTGTCGCATGAAGTCCGCGTCTCCCGGACATTTCATCATTTTCCGGCGAACACCTCACCGAAACGACCCGTGGTCCACGCTGCCATCCGATCCGGGTAAACAAAACTCACTGCAAACATAAAACCATTCCCGTAGGGAGGGCTGACCGAATGTAAAATTATCCAATATATTCATGAATTTTGAACAGCTTCCCGCACCGAGCTGGTCCGACGGTAGCGCCGAGCGGTTCCAACACGGATCCAAGATTTACCAGCACATTTCACCCCCAATCGATATCTGGTGTTTTTCATTCGGAAAAAGTGTCCTGCATTCGGGTTGCGACCGATCATAGATAGCCTTTCGATTGGAGGATCAATGAGCCCACAGGCTTGTGTGGTGGAGGTAAACGGCTCAGAACCACTCTGCTGGTTGCTGATTCGTTTACGAAACACCACAATGAAACGTTGACCCATGGGCCACCTGGGCAGTGAACATGAAAAATAAATGAGCGTTAAAACTCGGTGGAGATGATGATGGCCGTATGAAAAAGTAGCTGCCAGCTGTAAATAATCCTATCCGCTGCACTCCATGCCAATTTTTCGACAAATCTGATCAAAGATTCGACCACACGTCCCGAAACTCTATTTCCTATCGTTGTCACGGCGACAGTTTTCATTCAACAGACATGGGAACACTAGATAGAACTGTTTGATTTCTTTTGGAACACGCTGTTGGTACCCCCCAAAAAACACGATTGATGGAATGAGAAGACTTCGAATGCCAAACAAACCGCACTCCGACATAGACTGCATTTGTCACAGCGACAGTGGCTACGCGTTCCACCAAGCACAACCCCTGGCAGTCAGTCAATTTGTTCCGATCAAATAATTCTTCTCCGAATTTACCTACCTACGCACCAGCACTGCAGAAGAGCACGAAGAAAAAAAAAACACACCATTTAAATTGGCTTCATGCCCGAAAGCTCTGCCTACGGAGAACCCGTCACACGCCAGCGAATCCCAACAGCCCTCCTGGGAGGAGGTAGAGAAGGGTCGATAGGAGGCGAGAGTTGTGACTGATAAATTTTTGACCATCCTGCCCTCCCTCGGTGCTCGACGACACATGTCGAATCCCGAAACCGTACAAACAAAACCGTCGAAAACTGGCGAGCTGAAGGCGGCCGTACAGTAGACAGTAGACATCTGTTCCGAATGTGCCCAAAGAAAGCCCTATGGGAGCGTCTTCTGGGCGGACACCGTTCGGGCCGGGAGGAAGCCGTTCGCTTGTCGACCGAGACGCCCATCTTAAATTGACTAAATTCGATTCACATTTCTCTCCACCATGGCACCACGTTCGTTCGTTTGCCTGACGATAAAGCCGGCAATTCCGGTCGGTTCCTGCCGATGGGTTTTACCCCAAGAAATATGACCGCACCGTTTGGGACCGCTGCTGCTGCGCTCCTGCCAGTGGGCCAGTGCGAATGTAAACTTAATTGTTCTTCTCCCCCGTTGTTGCCGGACCGTATGGATCCCTTTTCCTCGAATACAGACCCCGGCGCCGGGAGGAGGTGGAAGTTTGACGAAAGTTGATTATGGGTCTCTCGCTCTTCACGTCGGTTGATTTGAGTTGATTGGACTCCCTGCCCAACACAACAACAAGACCCTTTCTGTGCATGTTCAGTAAATTGGAGCGTTTTCACATTTCACCAGAAAGCTTCCACATGGATCCTGTTACAAAAAAGGATGAAACACACGGAGTGCGCAACGTGTAAGATCAACCAATGCAGTCGGTTTGCGTCAACCTTAAGCTCTGTACGATTGCAATTTTGCACTGATTAGACTGTATCATTCAGAGGATGGCACATTTCTGAATGATCAAGCAGGCCTTGATTTAAAATAGAAGCTGAATAGTTTCCGTGTGGTTAACTCATGGCGATTGATCGAAACAAATCACACTTCACATGGCATAACGTTACTGAAATAGTCGCTTCGTTACGTTTAAAGTGCAACGCTTAAAGTTGAAGCTGTTGAGCCAACGCGTTGCCGAACGCTTAAACTCTGCTCTGCTGTTTGGATTACTCTATTGAGCGTTCAAGCGTCCTTTTTTGCATTTCTTAATTAACCATTCATCCCGTCAACGACTTTCGGCACCCGAGCCCCTTGACGTCTAATCGGTTGACTCATTTTCATCCTTTGTCAATAGGCAGCGTGATGCTGTCACGTGGCCCAGCATGACAGGAAGTGATAAATTTTTACAACATCTACTTTACTCCATCCGCGTACCCCCCGGTGTCGTTTGGTCCCGCTGATGATCTCTTTTTGAACCGCATGCTTCAAAGGGGTCGGAAAAGTTCTATCGTTCATTCCGCCTTCGGACGCACACCTGGCGCTAGCAGTCGGCGCTCGCTTGCCGAGATCAGAATCGTCGCCACTTGCCTCGTCACGCTTCATCATCGCCTCGATCGTTGTAACAGTATTTTAAATTATCTTTTTAATGTTCTCCACGGAGGAAATTATGAAAGTGTGACACCTCCATCGTGTCCCCTTTTTAGTATACCTGATAGCTATTAGCGGGAACCATTTCTCCCGCCACTCCGTTTCACCGAAGATTTTGTCAGCCCCATCGGACGGAAACGGAACGCGAAGTCGCTACTTCGGTTGGTAGCTGTCGTGACTTTCTCCGCTCTGCCCTGTCGCTTCTCTCGCTCACGCTTCCCAATTTACGACCGAGATATTAATTACCACCAAAGTGTAATAGCGCGCAAGTACCCGGTACCCTTGCGCTTTCCCCGGGAAAACAGCGAAATGATGTCGTCTTCATGAAGCTGGATGCGCATTTTATTGCCCACCACGTGTACCCGGTTCCTGATTTCATCTCCATTCTCCCCGCCGGGAGGACTGGGTGAAAAATATTGTGATACCAGCGGGTGACGAGAGGACACAACTCGTTTAAAACAAACACACCTCCGGTCTTACCCCATGGCAAGGAGCGGCTAATTAATACCTAATGGTATCGTTTCGGGGGAAAAAACGGTTTCCCGAGATGGGGACGGGACGGGTGTGACAATGACTACAATGACTACAAATCAGGTGTTTGTCGCGTCATCCCCCACCACCACCATCGGGCGGGCGTTACGATGCATCATAAATAACGCCCGATTGTTCACGCGTCCAAAACCTGGCCATCGTGAAGGTTGATTGCAAAACTTTGAACCATTTTGGATTTTCTTCCGGCGCTACTTTCACCACTTAACGGCGCACTTCAAGCGTTCCGTGCTACCGACCGGGGTGGTTGCACTAATTGAGACAAGTTGTTATTTTTATCATCTTTATTATACGCATAATTACGCGTTCTCTTAATCCCTTTGATAAATGTCGGCGTTTATTGAATACTTGCTCGGTGCTTGGTGCGGTTTCGCTTGCTCGCCACAACTCAATCTCTCACAGCCGGGATCGATCAGCTTTCAGCCCCTCGTTTCGGTCCACTTTTATGCGGCAATTTCATTATTATTATTATGGGTGCGCGATGGGTATCGATGCGCATAACTTTGTATTATCGTAAACTTGAGAAGTATCCATTCTGCTCGGCTCAAACCGCTTCCTTTCTTTAGGATGTCCGTATTTTTTCCGCACTCCAAACAACACAACACAGAATATAGCGTCATAAAATAATGGCATTTTAAAGAAAGCGACACAAAACATACTGCTTTTTGCGTTTGCAAAAAGTATCACAAAACACTTCCAACCTGCATTATCGATCGTGACTGCTGCTGTCAAATCTTGTTTACGCTATTTATTATTCCAAACATGACCTTTGCATTAAACTACACGTCCGAACCGATTGCGAGTTTCGCTATCCGGTGAAAAACCTGTTTATCATAATCGGAACATTTAATTATTACACTCTGAAAGCTTCCAACGACCGATCGATTAAAGGGTAAATGGCGCAACGTATACCGCGCGATTCAGCAGCCATTGGAAAGGTCATTTGTCAAACCGTCGCTTGTGTCGGACACTCAATGATTCAACCACAGATCGGTTTATAATCACGTCAAAGCTCGTGTTTATCGGACATTCCCTTCCTCCCCTCCCCTCCTTCCTGCGTGTTTGCTTCTTGCTGGATGGGGAGAATGCTTTCTGGATCTCCCATTGTGGCCAGTGCTTCTGCTGATGCTGATGCAAGCATGCGTAATTAAGACGGTAAACTTGCTTGTAGAATGGGAATGACCACCGCCGAACCCGATCATGACAGCCACACACACACGGGCAAACATGTACTCCAGTGGCATCTCGCGTAGCAGCGGCTCATTTAACTAAGCGTCCGAGCGTTTCTCTTACGTCTTATTCGTCCACAAACTACGTAACGCCTCAGCAAGATTATCCTCCATGCCAGGGGGTGGGAGGTGGTTTTGGGGGGGGGGGGAATGTGTCGGAGCGAGTCACAATGCGTAAATGATGAATGAGGGCACACGATCAGGATTAAGCAATAATCACAGCAAAACCACTCGTTATCCTCATTAACGACGCCATAAACGTATTAAACTGCGTGTGTTTGTTCGACCTCACTGCCCATTGCAACAGCACACAGCACACACAACATGCGATGGGACCGATCCTTCCAAATGCCCAGGAAATCGTGCCCATCCCACACCCGGAACGGAACCAGAGCCAGGGTAATTTAATAATACTTTCCTCTAAAGCCCTGCACTGCCATGCCGTAGCAGCAACGGCATCCTAGACGGTGGCCTGTCCGAACGAACGGCCCTCTCTACAAAACGCAACCACAACGCACCAGCACCAGCGAAGACGATTGGGGCCAATCAAAGAAAGGGCCCCGAGAAAACACATACTCGATTGCGTAACGAACTAATGGGGGCTCGGATCAGCTCGGTCGGTCCAAGTGGCACTTGGGAGCCGGGCAATAATATCATTAAAATCCATTGCAGAAATCAGAAGCCAAATTTATTGGCCATAGCGCACCACCACCACCTTGACTTGTCTTTCGGAGTGCTTTTAATTAGAAACCATTTATCAAAAAATTATCATTTCTCACGTGCGCAACCGGGAGCGGGGAGCGCAATCTAATTGAAGCGAAAGCATAAGCGCCCGGAACCGTTAAGAAAATTTATTTCCTCCCGTTCCGCTACCCCAACCCTACCCAACCTCCACGCGGCATGGATCACGGTGGATTAATTCGCACTTCGCACACAAGGGAAACCGGCATCGGTACCTTATTGAATTGGAATTGTACGCATCGAAGAGGAGCGTTAATGGTTGTTCGTTCCATGGTGAAGCGACTCCACCCTTCGTATATTGGGGCAAATAATCGCTTTCCAACTGCCGTGCTCTATAATTGATGAATGCTATTCCTCATCATGTCGCACTGGTGTGGTGGCTGAAATGGGCCAGCAGCAGGAAAACAAAAATGTTGCTAAAACAATTCGATATTGCAAGCTTGGTGAGATGAAACACATCAAAAGGACAATCATTTCATCTCAGCCAGTCGATCGAACTGAAGGTGTACGGTTTAATTAAATCCTTTTCTTTTCTTTTACGGGTGTGAGCATTTTGGATAATTGTTTCATTCGTAAGTGCATTATTGTAAACGTGCAATTAACGTGCCTTTGCTTTTAAAATGAGCAGTTATGAATGTATTAGTAGGGAAATCATGAACAGTTCAAGTTGGCTCACAACCATTCACAGTTCAAGTTGATAAACTGTAAGTTTCTCAAAGAAAACCGTTGCGCTCATGATACAACTTTCCAATCGCTTCTCAAAGCCTACGCTGATTTTATTTTCCGAGTGGCCTTTCATGCGCAGCAACTCTAGTTGCGCAAAACTAAACGCGTTCCTTACGGCACGCTCCACAACTCACGCTTCCTTTGTGTGTCAAGCAACGATTGAAATGCTACTCCCTTTCCCCCCTCCACCACCCACCGCCGCAACCAGCGAAAAAGTGCGCTACACACAAAGCAAAAGGGTCGAAAGACTTCACGTTTCGATGCCTTCCGGGCCGTGCGTCGTACGGTCGAACAGCCTAATGCGAGTCAACGTAACCTCTGCCTCGCGTCCTACCCACCTGTCCTGGAGTGGCCCTACCCAGGGGCAAACATTTCACATCAAATAAACGTTCCACCGGGCCGTCTCACGGTATATTGAAGGCAACAGCTACAAAATAAGGCGTAGGCGTTCGGGTGAACGGCCACATTCGGGCCGGATTCACGGAAGACTTCCAATCAAAGCCAGTCAGTTTTCCATTCACGATTGCGTAAGCATTGCCGAAAGTAAACTCATGCACAAGCAACAACCGACAACACTTACGCACCGTGATAGAGGTTGGTTGCTAGAGTGTAGTTTGCCGGTCACGAACTTTTCGGTACTCGTGATTTATAAATAAATTATTACACCTACCATCACAACCGCTTCCACGTGCTTGTGAATCGCTAGCATGAAACATATGAATCACGATGATGCGTGTATGTTTCGTTGAAGATCATACAGGCTTTTATTATACTCGTTTATCGAGTGAACGAGCTAAAAAAAAACGCACACACACACACAAGAAAACAACATCAATCAACTCGGGACCATTCGAAATGTATGTCTGTTTGCAAATCGGTGGTAAGCGGATGAAAGTATGTCAAGCGACTTGTGTTCTTTGGGTACCTAATAAGCTTAGCTTGGATATATTTAAACATAATTTAGCAGTCATCATATTCCATGAATATTCTATGCATGCATTATTACTAACAAATGTTTGTGCTCCCATTTTATACAGAAATTGTGCACAACAAGCTACCGAAACTGCACATTATAAAGCATAAAATATTCAAAAGTAAAATACTCACCACATCAGTGATGGTCAATATTGTCCGCTCCGCTAATGCTTACTTTCGAAAGGAGCAGCCGTAATCAAATAAAACGAGCCCTACAGTCGCCCAGCAAAAAAAGAAAAACGGCTCCGTCAGCGGGCTTCAAAAGGCGAACTGCAACAAGTTGCAAATGTGAGCCGTGCCGGCTCTAATAGCATGTTGAATAAATTACCAACCACGGACCCCGGTACGGGTTTGACCGAACTATAAAATCAATAAATCAGACCGCATTTACTCAACCCCCGGTGATAAACGGGACGATAAACGGAAGGAAGAAACAGATTTGTGACATATGTCATAACCAGAGCATACGAGCCCAATTCCACTGAAGTCCTTAGAACCTTTAAATTATTCTACCGCATTCGAACGAACGCTTAGACGTGGCCCGTGACACTGGCTTACCGCCAAAACAGATATGAATATCGCGCACAAAGAATAAGCGCATCATCAGCCGAGACTAGCCGAGACTGGGCTGCTGCATATTTTAGCAGCAAGCCGAAATTCGTAGTAAAGTCTCTAGAAAATTGATGCATATAACGTTACTCAAGCTTATTTCGGCCAAAGATTACCTTTGAGGCCAGCACAGTGACGTCTAAACCTGACTGCAATGACATATGCCAAATGCGGTGTCACTAGAATGTTGCCACCAACGATTTCTTCGCAAGAGATTTCGCTTCGGATGCTAGCGTTTGTCAAACCGGCAGCTGCCAATGACGCTGGACATTTGGCCGTACGAATGCGCACTAGAAACCGACGTCCAAGAAGTTTATTTTTAATTGAATTCCACAGCAATATTCCAGACATCACGATGCCGTCCACTCCCGCACCGTACGATGGTCCCGATGCTCAATAAACAAACACTCGTGGCAGAAAGTTTTCCCCTCCCCCCGAACCGGTGCGAAATGGTAGCGCGTTTAGAAGATCGTTTTATTTCTTTTTTATTGAGCTGTTTTCGCAGCACCCGAGTGCCCGGGAAACGTCATGAATTATACTTTTCAACAGCAATAAATAGAGAAATTTACAAATGATTACAAAACCACTCATCCTCACCCACTCCCGCCAGGCCGGTGCGTAGGAAAGCGCGATCCAACCAAATAAGGGGACGATGTGGAGAAATGGAAATGCTGCCTGCCGAATTATTACACCTCTTGCGTGGCCACAAGAGCAGCCATATTCATTTCAGCCAGGGCGGCCGAAAGGCGCTTACAGACGTCGCATGAGACGTTGACTTTCCCAGTTTCCCAACTTCTCCCGGTATCGTTTTGCATTGTAAAAAAGGCCCCACGAAGCGGCGGCTCATTATGAAATCCGAAAGCAATAAGCAACCACTCGGCGAGCTTTCACTTCCGCCGTACCGTCGTTGGCACCATCGCTCCTTCCACCTTCCAGCTTTACAGGCGACTCGGAACAGCCGTCGTTAAGTGTGCCAAAGAATTAAAGAACTCTCTCGCACAACCTACTGCCAACGGTTACAGACTGTGGCGTTGGCTTTTATCATTGTTCATAATTTTTATGGCGCACTCCCCGCCTGCTCCCCAGCTCATATTACACCGTTCCGCACTGGTTCGTTCGCAATCACGGGGTGCTTTTGGTTGAATTTTGTTACCTTCCCGTGTACACAAGAAGCTTCCACGTTAGTATTATGACTAATCTATACTTTACTTTATTAACTTACATTTTTTCACTCTATAAGACTACCTCCACAACGTGGTGTACTTTACATTTGGGTGTAAAATTAATCCAAACACCAAATGGGTCCAGAAACAAAGGTGGAACCAAAATGTAAGCAACTGAAAGTTTAATCGAAAAAGACGCAAACATTTACCGCTCCAAACGCTGTTGGCTCCGGTTGGTTCTGAGTTAGTGAAAACTTTTTCTCACGCACACACATACACAAAACAAACATTTCCTGCAGATGCAATGCAAATGCAACCAACGTAAAACCAATTCGATGGGGAGAACGGAAGATGCTAACATTGGCCAAAGTGCGCCTGTGTGCCAGAACCGCCGTCGAGTGTTGTGATAGATTAAGACCACTCCGTTCGTTCACTCCGTGCCCAGACAATGGAAGTGCAAATACATAAGTAATTGCAAGTGTGAATGCAAACTTTGATTTGCTTTCGCATGGAATAGAATTGCCAGCTACAATACAGCTGCAGTAATCATACATCATCCAACCCGAGCTTATTCTCTTTCCTGCGCTAGACCAACGGCGTAAGCGACGCTGTCTTCCTGAATTGCATGCAATGTGCTTTATTTATTGCAAATGATATGAAACGCAAAAGGCACTGCCGGCGAGCACTTTCGTAGAAGCGGTAGAAGTTTGTCCTTTTATAACGGGCATGTGTTACAGATGGGTTGTAACGTTGGAAAGTTTACAACAAAAAAGAAGAAAACGCACAGCCAGTTATGTGCAAGATTACATTATTCCTACCCAAGCCCGACTACAGTAGAACAAAAAGCCATCGATTTCTAATGCATGATGTTTCACCGTTTCGTATGCACCTGTCGATGAAATACATTGTCACATATTTTATATCAACCCCCAAACCCCAGGCGTCACGATGGACAAGATGGATTTTTTGTTCGGCTCATAGCACCTGCACCAAGCTGACTAATCCATCTTCGTCAAACAAGTTTTACATCACCGAATCGTATCACGTTCTATCAGCCACGGCTGTATTCCGCGTGTACAGGGTGTAAACATGTTTACATTTTTATTTCCCCAACGTCCGCTCCCACCATCGCCACGTTTGTCACCAGTCGGTCCTGTAAGAGAAAAGAAAAAGCCCATTCATTCTCTCACTCTCTCTCTCTCTCTCGCTTCTTCGTTCATTGCACGTTAGGGGCAAATTTATAGTTGCTTGCCCTCGTAAAATACTCCACGGGCATACGAACGGGAAACAACACCCTCCGGTACGAGGCCGGTGATCGAGTTTGGAAAATGATTCGTTGATACTGTTTTCGTTGTTTCTGTGCTATGATCTATCTCACCATGATCTGCTGTTATATTTACACATCATACACACACCACACACATACAGTGCGACTGTGTCTAGGACTCGATCTGCCCAGCTCAGATGCTTACCTTTTTTCTGTTTCCCTGCGTGTTGCTCACAAATACAAACACAAATCCTACACCAAGCTCTGAATGGCTATTACATGCATGCAGCCTTCCCCGCCTTCTGCCACCGGTTCTACGACGCCGATGCCATAAACTAGCAGCATTCATAAAAAGCGAGGAAAAAATAAATTCACCACCCAATAAACAATTTAACTCTCGCCCGGTGAAGCGAAAAAAAAGGGCCGAGAGAGCGCTCCATAACCATAACAACATCAGCCTCAGGACACATTCGCCACCGCCACGCATGCTTCGATTGTGAAACTTGTGCGAACATTTCAACCAACCCAACCGAGGGGATGTCAACACTTTTTTTTCTGTGTGCGCTTTCGCGCGTTCGTGCCGATACACACACCCGGCCCGAAACCGGCGCTGGAAGTCGATCGCGAAACGCCAAATGTATCTTGTCGTCACATTGGAATGGTCGAGAGAAGCGTCGTAAAAAAAAAACAATCCTAGCTGGGCGCCTCCATCGGTGGGAATGGAATGGAATGGAGGCGCCCAGTCACTGGTGCTAACGTGCAATCCAACCCCAAAGGGGCAACGCAAAGGCAACGCAGGAAGGTGTTTTTATGTGTGAATGTACAAGTGTGTACCCGGGGATGAAAGCTATTTCGATTATGGTCACCAGCGGCAAATGATGATGAAGATGTAGCGGAATGGGCAGGCAGCCGTAGCACGGCACCATAACAAGCCACACAACATAACGTCTATCACGCTGGACGCTGCCAGCGCTTAACCCACCGGAGGTGCCAGATCCCACAAAATCCACTGCGTCCCCACACATGGAACCCCAATTTGAACGCTCGCAATAGCTACCGACGCGCGATTTACTAACCATCGTGTCCATTCATTTCGACTAACACTCACATTTGGCCGTTGGCCATCTTCTACGACCACCAGGAGCACCAAGTCACACACACAAACACAAGAGCGGGCGCGCGCGCGTGTATGAAGGTAACGATAACCTTCATGTACAACCCTAGCAAAGCACGGCCACGTCCGGACAAGGATTGTTCGGTGGCAGCGTTTCTAATGGTCGGAAAATGCCACTGAAAACGCTTGTACGTATTTCGATTTAATAACCCTCCCCACCCCGCAGACATCTCCCCCTCACCCGATCACGTCCAACAGGACACTGCTGATGCGAGCACAAATCTGGGAAAAAGATAAAGATATAATCGCCACTTAAAATGCCATAAGCCTTACACCGTCACGCATTATCCAGACCGTTGGGCAAGAGCCCGAACCCGGGGACTGGCAGGCAGGCGGGAAGCAAGCGGGAGCTGTGGGAAATAAAATTAACCGTACAGCGAAAAGGTAGGCTAAGATTCCTGGCAAGCTGTAGAAAAGGGGAGAGATGTTTTAAAACATCACCACCCATCACCGTGGATCCCGGGAAACGGACAACCCGTCGTATCGTAAAATATCATCTCTGATCCCGCCTCTGACACGAACGCATTACTTCATGAAGTTTTGTGTAAAGAAAAAACAAAATCGCTCCTTAATGCCTCGTAAGCAATTATGAGCTTTTAGTCCCGAGTCCCGAGAACACTACGCTACAGTTTCAAAGATCGTTGAAAATTGAGTTCAACGCTACTTTCGTGCTTATGGATGGACGCTACTTTTGTGCTTCGTTTTGAGCATCGAATTTCATGACCGACCTTAATTCAAATCAAACCATGCTTCCATCGGCTCATAACTTAAATAAGATTCAAACATTCTAGCACATCATTTGCCAAAAACGTACACTACGAGGTATTTCGAGCAGCTCGTATGGTTGAAAAGCCCATCTATGTTCAACTTAAAATATCATTCCTAACGATGCGAACATTTGCAATGGTTGCTACAATTTGTCGCCTTCTTCCACACTCGTACACTGTGTAAATGTCTAAAGCACAGCGTGATGGAGAATCTTCCCAAATTGCACACAATTACTTCAATAAAAATAAATTGAAACAGATCTACCGCTCTGCGGTGAGCAACGCTTCGTACCGCCCTGCACGGAGGGATTTAATGCAACCGTCCGTAGTCCGTGGGAACGTTCGCCAACGGGTATACATTCCATCTTCGTATGTGGTGCCCCTCTTGCAAGCGGGGTTGATTTGGAAGATTTCAGTTTTAGAAGGACATCTCGCAACATGCTCGTTTCTTCATTTGATGAATGCGTCTTCTCGAGCACGGCACGTGTCGGGCCACAATGGAAACATAAGTCACAGGGAGCAGCACGGTATCTGCAGCACGCCAGCAAAAGATGATCCCGGCCCCGAACGAATGGCTCACAAAAGATGAATTTGGTTTTTATGATTAATTTTCGTATGCAGGTCGACGGAGCGTACCGCATCACAACAGCATTACCGAATGGTTTATGGGAAAAGCACAAAGTCTCTCAATTTCCCACACGTTTGCATACAAATCGTGAACCAAACCGGGCAATGCTGTTTTGCCATTATGAGTCGACGGTGAAATGAACGATCCGGTTTGAAATGTTCTCTAACCTTTGTGTACATGTATATATGCGCCTTGCAAAGAAAAGTCACATTTTAATGTGTGCCAAATTTCGCTACTGGTGCAGCAAACATTCGTTCACTTTAACAGCACCGAAGAGGCAGACTCGAAGCACCACTCGAAGCATAAATCACCAGCACTTTCACAAATGTCGATGGATTATCCAGGCAAATCAAAAGTCCATCACAATTTACAGGAGAACTCTCCAAAACCAATCACACAAATCATAATTTTGCCAACCGCCTCCTCCACCGTAGCTGCTCGCCAACAATCGGCATCGTTCTCCGGCCCAGCAAACACCAGCAAGCAAACTTCTGCTGCCTTTGCTGCGAAAAGTGCACGGAACGCAACCGTGGGGAGAAGAAACAGCGACAGCAATGTGGTGGCTCCCGCTCCCGAGCATTTCGTTCGTTCGTCGACTAGGTAGTAATGGCATTCGCCTTTACTTCGTTCCCTGGGAGGATCTCGAGCAAATCGAATTTCGCATTGGCGCTTGAAGCGGCCTTCGCTCGTCGTGAAATAAATCAACCCAAAATCCACTTGTCATCGGGCAAACTTTTTGCCCGCCCGTGCCAGCGTGTAGCTTGGTCGTTTGCGTGCAGCGACGGGCAGCGACATCGAGGAGTAATTTATTTCATAAGCCATCATATCGATTCCTCTCACTTCGTTTGATTGATACCGACAGGATTTGGATCTTGACGGTCGCTGTCGTCTTCGGTCCTACATCTACAGCGTTCCCGCGTTCCCGTTCGCGTTTCCATTGACTCCCATTGAAAACTTGCCAAATGAATTATTGCTTGCTGCCTTGCTTGTCCGGTGGGACGCACCTGGTGCGTGTCTGCGGCGAGGTGAGCAGAAAAGCGCGCTCGGTGAAAATTCCACAAAATTCGTGGGCGATTTTCGAGGACCTTTTACCGGATTGAACCAATTACTGACACGTGCCAGAAGGGCCAAGCTATCTTTGCCCGTGCTTTAAGCGATCATGATTCCTTCAGCAGCCGAACAGAATCCCTTTGGATGACGAAGCAAGTATTTCACCTCCCATTAAAGGCAGAGCAGTGGGGAATTGACACACGAAACTATTACACTAAATACGCATTCTCACAGTGCATTCGTGCAGGCCAAAGCTTCTGCACTTCCGTTCCCTGTTCCCGCGTGCACCGACCCGACCCTTACACTAGTTAGTGCAAAATAACAATCGTGATACAGCTTCTGTCAGCATAATCCACTTAAATCATACTCAGTCAACAGAGAACGGCACAAACCTGCATCTAAATTGCATGTTCCCCTTTTCATCATGCACACGTCGACCCCGGTGGGAGGGGGTAGGGGGAGAAGGAGGCAGTAAGCCAGCCGCTGCTGCCTAACGAAGGATGACGCTAATTTCCGCCCATCCAAACCAGCAAAAACGTACTCATCGCTATTCAGCGGGACGGGAAGCTGGAAGCTCCTCCCGAACTCAACGATAGCTTCTTCGGCATCGACACAAAGTGAAAACCGAAAGCGAATGGCAACCGAAAGACGAATGTTACGGCAACGACAACAGCTACAAGGCCACTCTAGATGCCTGTGGTGTGTGCAGATTTTTTTTTTCTTTTCTGTTAAAGCTTCTTAGGCATTGCAACGCCGCACGGTGGAGGAATAATTCTTTCCGCTTTTACATTCGCATTTCAAATGCTGCCGGTTGCATGCGGGCTGTACCGCCGTCTAGTGGGCACTTGAACTGATTGCATAAACCAACGATACAACTGTTGTACAGCGCAGGCAAGCAAGCAGACGCTTGTCGCCCCCTCACCACCCCCGGAGGCCTCGGGTCGTCTATGGGCAAAAGCCACAAAAGCAATGCCTGAAAGCTGACGCGAAGAAGTGGTGGGATTTTCCTATCTTACAAACATTCCGACTTTCTTTTCCCGGTGCCCGCAACAAGACTTTATCAGGCACGATCCAGCTGGGATTTGTATGTGTGTATGTAGAAAAAAATAGAGAGAGAAAGAGAGAGGCAGAGAGATGGAGAGAGAGAGCCCTTATTTGCATTCTCACACCATCGTTGGTAAGCGGCTCACGAGATAGAGTACTTCTGTCGCAGCAGCAGCCCACGTCGCCACATGCGAAACTGCAAATGCATTCCGGAGCCACTGATTACATGCATAAGAGGAAACTGAATAGGTGTATCGTGTGAATCCGAGTGATTCTTCCCGTCCAGAGCGCCAAATTTGCTTCCCACAACAAAGGAGCGGCGTACGAAGGGAAGGCAGATGAAAGGCAGCACGCTTGCTATAACACGCTGCTCGAAACGCCACCGGCTGACAGGCTGTAGGGAAAGCTTTTAATCGTGTCAACCGTGCAGATGGGAGAGACACAAAAAATATGATAACCAGAACCACTGCATTAGCATAATTTTTATTTCGTATTGAAATAAGGTCACTTTTGCGGCTGTCGATAAAGCCAAAGCAAAAACAGACAATATTGTTGCCAAAAGTGCAATGTTTTCTATCGAGTAAATAGCACTACAATCCGAACCGATGAAACCACTCCGGTGGCCGATATTTTTTTCCGGGCTGCAGGTGAATAATTAAATCACAATTACCACTCGCTTAGCTTAAACCCTCCGTAAGCTGCCGTTTATGATGCTTAAACTCTCCGGCACCGGTGCGGGCTCGGTGGCCACCTGCCACCAACAACAAGTTTTCTCCATTTTCACCTTTCAACCTTCGCAGCGACTGCGCCGCTGCGGTGACCAAATGGCAATGATTCTCCCCAGGTGAGTAGTTAGCGGGTGCACCGACACATTAGTATTCAACAAGCGTTGCCGAATCGGGCCAAAGTACCTTGACCATGCCGGGCTTATCTGGCCGTGCGTCCCAAAGCATCCCGAGCCCGTTCGCTTCCATGTGTGTGTGTGTGTGTGTGTGTGTGTGTGTGTAGCCGACACTGCTGCACTGGGTAATTATCAATTTGCAATCAAGGTGCTTTGGGTAGGGTCGTAAAATTAAACGACATTACTACACGGTAAGATGCGTGCGTGCACGGGCAGCGTAGCGCAATGGAATGGTGTACGGTTTATGGTTTTGCGTCTACAGAACGCACCCGTCTGTACGGGTGGAAAGCTTTAAAACAGGCACCAGCTACCCAAAACGTCAAAACAGGGCTGCTAACGCTTCTAAAAGCGAAATCCCCGCAATCAGATCCTTCATGTTTTCATGGAAGGAACGCCGTCACTCAACACCGCTGCACACACTGGTGTCGTTGTCGCTTGTAACGTGTACACACACCCACACTCACCCACCACAACAATGTTTAATTAATGCATCAAATGTCAGCAACGACAACCGCGCCTAGAACGCCCATCGCCCGAACCATGTCATCATTTTTAAGCTCGTCCCAGGACCGACGGCTCCCAAACGGCACGCTTGTTACAGCCCACGAGCCCACCGGTCTATCCGGGTGAGATAATGTACATTTTCCACTTCATTTTGCCTTTACATGCGCACGGGTACGCTGACTCAAGACTGTCACGGTGGCGGCGGTAGGTTGGGTAGAAAATATGGATACCAGATCCCTCGCCAGGGCTCGGGGCGGTTGCCGCGCTCAGCTTGCATCGGCTCAGTTTTACGCGACATTGCTTCCCGTCCGCCAGGAGATGTTTTTGTTTGTTTTATTTTTCCTGTTCTGTTCTGTCCCTCAACCCTGTTTCCGTTCGACGGAGCGTTCCGGCGCGAGGAGCAAACGACAGCCCAGGCAATGGGTGGAGATGAATTTTGATTTTTATTTTTGCTGCATACGATTTTCTGGTGATGTAGCGGAGATTATTCGCCTCGTTGGGCTTGTTTGCAGGCACGCTCATGCCCGTCCCGTGTTGTCACCGTCGTTAGATCCTTGCTCAAGGCTACCGCCGTGATAAGCTGCGCCGAGCACTGACGGTTGATGCACGATGCGAGAATCCTGCTTCCTGCCCGTGCATGGTGCATCGGCGATATTTGCATATACACCAACGCTTCGTTTAGAAAATATATCTCAACAATGCGTTACATACGTGGAGGCATGCACGAAACTGTTGAAGGTGCATGTTTCATGATGAAGTAGAGAAAGTTGCATAATGAATTTCGGAAATATAAGATGTTCTTGAAGTTTCCATTCCCAGCGAAGCAAGTGCGATAGATCAAAGACAAGTGGAATATGTCCTCTCTTGCAATATAACATTCAATACGCTGTCCGATACCTACACGGCTGTCTTTGTGCAACTTTTCCTGAGGTAGAAAAATGAACAAAATTCCCTTTAATTTCAATATCAGACACCGGCCAGGAGTCTTCAAGTGGCTCAGATCGCAACAACCCTGGTTGAACTTTCGCTGCTAAAAGCTTCCCACATGAGCTTTCTACGACTAAATATGGCGCAGTTTACTCCGAAAGCATTCATCGGGAAGCTTTCGTCTGGGTGTTTTCGCCACCAAAGTGTTCATCCAACAACATCCAAGGAACGAAACGGGTTCATCCAAACCACACCACACCACCTTGAGTCGTGATAACGCAGATAACGGTTAGTCTATATGGAGACACATTTATTTTGCTTGATTCATTCAACAACAACACGCACGCACGCACGCACTCACGCACACCGGTACACCATTCAACCATCTCAGACGCCCGTTGTCGCGCTGATAAAGGTGCGGATGGCCGCGTTGCCGAGGTTCGTGTAGATAGCAGCTAGTGGGCCACCGCATCTGGTCGATCCCCACGAAACGATACCGATCTGGCGGCCACCGGAAACCAACGGTCCGCCACTGTCTCCATTGCACGAATCCTTGCCCAGCTCCCCGGCACAGATCATCCTGTGAAGAGCGATCGAAGGAGGCTATGTGTGAGAAACGTTCCGCACAACCGATACACTTACAGATGCCGGATTGCGAAACGTACTGTGGTGTCACCTGTACGCCGTCCCACTGCAGCATGCAGTCTCGCTTATCAACGATGGGAATTTCCACCCCAGCCAGCGTCTGCGATTGCTTCGTTTCCTCACCCTGCAAAAGGTTGGCCAGCTAAGATTTGGTACCCTGGCAGTTTGCTATCTCACGCCGCGACTTACCTGACGTCCCCAGCCGGTGACGATGGCTCGCACTCCCGCTTCCGGCTCGTAACCCAAGGGCACGAGCCCGATGGCGTCGGTGTTTGGTCCCGCGAATGGGGCGTTCACGCGAATGACGGCGACATCGTTGTCCATCCAGCTCGGATTGTACATCGGATGGATGATGATACGCGAGGCGTTGTAGATACGACCTCCGAGCGACTGGATGCTCGTTCCGGCACGCAGCGAGATCTTTCGAAACGAAAAACAAACCATCAGAACCGAGCGTTTCCGATGCCCAACGAAAGCGAAAACCGCCTACCGTTTTGGGATCCGGATCGGGATATAGGCAGTGGGCAGCAGTAAGCGCCCAGACGCTCGAAATGATGGACGCACCGCAGATGTGGTAATCGAAGTTGCGCAGCGATAGCTGGTAGGAGTGCGTTTCGATGCTCACCGGCTCACCACCGACGATCTTCTTCAGCGAACCCATGCTACCGATCGGTTGGCGTTCGTCGATCAGCTGCGCACCGTCCGGCAGCATACGACCCTCGAACCACTTCCGGCTGCCGCCATCCTCCGCACACACCACGGCGAATGCAACCGCACAAATCACTACGAACGATTTCATCACTACACTCCACTGCTGGACCCGATCGCTGCTATAAGCTGGTACGAGCACCAGGGCCAGTTATTTATAGGCCATGCACTGCCGGATGAACAAGATGCATTTTTTTGCTGTGCTTTTCGTGCGCGATGCTACCGTCGCTACTGTCCCGCTGCTCAATCATTGTACGGTAGCTGTCTGACACTTCTGCTCCTGCCAATTTCTTTCTTTGACACTATCGTACTGCAATCAGGCGCCTGTCAGCAGCAACAAGCATCAACCAGTGCGAACTATACGCACATCGCCCAACGTGCTTTCCCGCTGGGTGTAAACATCGAAAGGCGTCGATAAAGTGTGCGTCAGTGACCAAAACCCCCGGTACAGTTTTATCGGTAGTTTCACAGACCCACAAGCCTACGCTTCGTTTCCTGTTCGCTTGCAGATTTTATTCACTCATTCGTTCACTCATTCGTTTGACGCGATCATACTCCGGTATACTCAAAAATGAAGCTACGAATCCCGGGGAAGGCTACTCGGGCATACACTCCCGGCGGGCTGCCGACACAGCTCGCATCTCCCCAGGACACGATGCCGATTTGATGGCCTCCGACGGCTAGCGGGCCACCACTGTCAGCATTACAAGCATCACGTCCCGGTTCACTGGCACAAAGCATGCTGAAATAACAGGTTTCCTTAGCACACGCCTACTTGCCTACTTCCAGTGACCATTGATACCTACTCTGGTGTGATCATTCCGGCCGGCCAGGCAGCAGCACACTCGGCATCAGACACCAGGGGGATGTCCACACGCTGCAGAATGTTCGGCCTCTCGCCGGTTCCCTGCAACAAGCAACATAATGATCGCAATGTTCGTGCGCTAGCGGTGGACCTCACACGGAATCACTTACATCGATACCCCATCCGCTTACAACTGCCCGGGATCCTGGAGCGTGAGCCGTTCCCACCGGATCAAGCGCAATCGGCGCGATGTGAAGTCCGCTTAGATCGTCCACCGTACGCAGCACACACACGTCGTTCTCGAGCGTGAAGTCGTTGTAGCTCGGATGGTTGATGATTTCCTCCACCGTGAAGAGTACGCCACCCTCGAGACGACTCGAACTGCCACCCTGCAGAATGACGGAGCTGGGTTCGGGCAGAGGGAATGTACAGTGTGCCGCAGACAAAGCCCAGCGAGCGGCGATCACGGATGATCCGCAGAAATGGCTACCGAAACGGCGCAACGACAGCTGGTACGGATAGTCGGCTATGTTTGCGTCGACTCCACCGACGATGCGGGCTAGATTCGGTGGCCGGTGGTACAAATCCGAGCTATAGTATGCTCCTGGCATCCGACGATTGGTCCGTGGCCTCACCTCCCGGGCATCGGTGAGCAGAGCGCAAGTGCACAACAAAATCAGACACAATAGTTGCTTCATCCTTAAACTGAACGGTGGTATCCACAGTGAAGGGTTTTGGGTCGGACGTTTAGCTTTTATACACTGCACCATCGCAACCGATTCCCCATTCCTAGGTGAATTTCCTCACAGATAAAACACCCCATTTTGGCTAAAGGGCATGTAAAAGGATTTTGTTTTCCATATGATTCCGAACGCTAAGCTAACGCATAACCGGATTTTTTGATCGGCGGTCGGTTTTTTCCGCACAAAAATCCCAATGACGAAAAAAAGTGGGAAGTAACCGGGACGCTACATTCTTAATCTTTGCGCTTATCATAATGGCATTGTTATAAGCGTTATCATTTTAGGAAAGTTATGCAATCTTTACATGGCCGTGCTTTGCAAGTTTATAGATATGCTTCAGCGGGTTATCTCATAACAATTATTTTTTCCCAACATTACACAAAACCCACACTTGGTTGGGATATTCCAATCAATGGGTAGACGAATGGGTATTTCCATCATTAATGTAGCTTCTCTTGTGACTCTTAAATTACCTCTTTTCCTTAACTCTTATATGCAAATTTAATCAACCTATTTCAACCTATTATTATTTTAACCATATCTACAAAATGGTGAAACAATGTTTATGCTTGTCATAGCCTGCAAGCAAATTTGAAATAAAATCATTTAAATCATATAACACACATGGTTGGGATATTCCAATCAATGGGTATACGAATGGATATTTTCATCATTAATGTAGCTTCTCTTGTGACTCTTAAATGACCTCTTTTTCTTAACTCTTAAATGCAAATTTAATCAACCTGTTGCAACCTATTATTATGTTAACCATATCTACAACATGGTGAAACAATGTTTATGCTTGTCATAACCTGCAAGCAAATTTGAAATAAAATAATTTGAAACAGATAACACACATGGTTGGGATATTCCAATCAATGAGTATACGAATGGATATTTCCATCATTAATGTAGCTTCTCTTGTGACTCTTAAATGACCTCTTTTTCTTAACTCTTAAATGCAAATTTAATCAACCTGTTGAAACCTATTATTATGTTAGCCATATCTACAAAATGGTGAAATAATGTTTATGCTTATCCTACCATGCAAGCAAATTTGAAATAATGCTTTTACCGCGTGACGAAACACGAAAATCTATTAAAAGTAACACAGATTTCCGTTCTAACAATAGCCGTTTGCAGTTGGAATTAATATCGATGACGCATGGCTCCTGATAAAGTAATCCATCGTAAATCAGCAATGCCTGTCATAACGATTTTAAACAACGTCATTTAGCCGCTATAAATATCCCTTTCTATATTTTCGAACGCAAGGTGAGACGGCGGATTTCCGGCGTCGTTTACGAGCAACGTGTCGGGAGGAAAAAGTTCAACTCGAGCCCATTTTATTCCCCGTTGCATGTGTTATTGAAAAATTTACCCCTGCTTTTGCTCTCATTCATTCAAAATACGGTTGCCGTTTTTGTCATATACCACCAAAAGTATTGTTTTCATGTTTTATTTTTATGTTAATGGTATTTATTCACAATGCATGGCGTAGATAGTTTCTTAGACACCGGTAGTCTGGGAGATCCAGTTGCGGATCAGCGGGAAGGCAACACGAGCGAACACTCCTGGCGGGCTTCCGAGGCAGTTGGTAGATCCCCACGAGACAATACCGATCTGTTCTCCACCGACAACGAGCGGGCCACCGCTGTCACCGTTGCAAGCGTCACGTCCGGCTTCGCTGGCGCAGATCATGCTGTAAGTGCACACGGAAACGTACGGTGTTATTACCCTCGGTTTTGCGTGATGGCTAAAAGGGGACGCCGCGGTACTTACTCCGGAGTAACCCATCCAGCGCCCCATCCGTTGCTGCACTCTTGCTGATCAACGACCGGGATGTCAATGCGACGCAGCATCAGCGGGAAGACGTTGTTTTCCTGGAAAGTAAGCGCACCCAAAAACATAGCATAGCGTTACACAAACGGTCGAAAACGCGAGCCGCACGATCGCTTACCATAATACCCCATCCGCTGAGGACGGCACGGGAGCCAGGAGCGTGAGTAGCACCGACCGGATCCAAAGCAATCGGGGCGATGTTCGTTCCAACAAGGTCGGTGGTGGTGCGCAGGACGCACACATCGTTCTCCAGGTTCCAGTCGTCGTAGTTCGGGTGGTTGATGATCTGTTCGACCTGGAACACCACGCCGCCCTGCTGACGGTGCGAGCTGCCACCGCGCAGAGTGATGGCAGACGGGGCAGGCAGCGGGAAGGTACAGTGAGCGGCAGACAGGGCCCACCGGGCCGCGATCACCGAAGCACCGCAGCTGTGCTGGGTACGCTGAAGCGACAGCTGGTACGGGTAGTTGGCAATGTCGGCCTCAACACCGCCGACGATTCTGCCGAGGAACGGCGGCTGGGCCGGCATTCCCTTGGTGTGGTACGCGCCCGGCATACGACGGTTGTACTGCAACCACTCCTCACCCTCCGAGGCTGCCGCCACGGCGGCCACGCACAATGCCAGCACTACAAACAGTTTCATCTTGCCTTGCCAAAAACGAACTACCGTCTGACGGGCGGTCAATTACTTTTATACCCCCAAAACCCCGGCACCCAAATCAGCTGGCCATACCGACGATAATGTACGCAATGCCCCTTACCTTACCCTACGTCCCACTATCAGTCTTAGGTGCCATTATCTAACAAAAAACCACCATCGCCCGATTAGCAGTTATCGGATGTGATTAGCGAAAACGACGTTTCACGTTGCCCAATTCAGTTGCCATAGATCGTGGTTCAATTTCAAAACAAACTATGCTCCTGCACTTCGTTTCTGTGAGCTACTTTTCGCTTGCTTATCGGGATTCTTAGAATGACCCGATAAGCCAGTTTTCCGGCGGCGGCGGCTTTAGTGTCAGTTATCACCGGTTATAGTATCTAGCGCTACCAGACAGCCAATAAATGGCTTTGGCCAAACTATACAATCGACAGGGTTCCGCAACCCCCGGCTCAAGTGATACGAGGGTTGATCCAAAAGTAAGATTCCCGAGGAGCTCTAGCCGCTTGGGAAAGAGCGAGGTGAAATCCGGCAACAGTGCTGTGTGCGTCTGTTCTCCTTCTCGCTATTCATATCCCACCGTTTTACTGCACCATTCAGACTTGGCTCGGCAATCGTCCGAGATGCACGTTCCTATTGTTGATCACGCCAAATGCGATATTCGTCCCGTAATTCACTTTAAGGAAGTCCACGATGAGGAACGGAGTGGAAGACCGTCAGTTTCGGACGGTCGGCGGTTATCGAGAACCAACGCGAAGTGCTTCGAAACAGGAGCATTACCGTCCGTGAATTTGTTGCTCGAGCTTTCCTGGGAGTTCTTACGAAACAGGGGAAAGCGCTTTCACTGCAAAATTGTGGCATCACAAGTGTTGTGATCGATGGGTGAAACGATGACGTGAAAGAAACGGTGAAACGCGGGTCCTCAACGGGTTAGCGGCGGAATTCTTCACCGTGGGTCACAACAATTGGAGCACCGTCTACAAAAATGCTTAGAAAAAAAATGGCGAATATGTAGGAGAATAGAGCAACGTTTCCTCTTTCCAATCAATAAATTTCTATGGGAATAAACAATATTGTCTAGTTGTGGAATTGATGGTAATCTTACTTTTGGATCAACCCTCGTATTAATCGTCGATAAAAAAAAACAATCTGAGTTGTGCGGACGTATTCTAAAAAGCTCGTACGTACCATCTTTTAGACGTCGGAAAGGTACAGTAATCGAACATTTATCGGTTAAAAATAGCTGCCAAACTTGCTGTTGTAGAAGAACATGGGACACGAACGGTCTGCACAAGGCAGGAGGAAAATAGTGTGTTTATTCAACACGCGTTTATGGATCGTTTTATTGGTTTTGCGTTCAGTTGATATAGCTGGTTTTTCGCAACATTCTGAAGGCTTTCAACGGATCAGCACCATTCGAACATTCGACGGATCGACGGAACACATTTTGGTGGTTTGTTTTTTACACATTCCAGCTCAACCATGTAAGGGAGATGAATTCATCGCCCGCCAAATATCCATCCCCGGTTCGAAGATCGATAAACAGCTCGTGCAATGCGGAAGACCTACCCCCTTTGACACATGAGGAAATTAACACAGCTGTTCCAACACTCGCTGCCTGTCTGGCTCTATATTTTTCGCTACTCTCCCGCCAGCTCCATCAGTACGAAGTGTTGTGTTTTCGATCGAAGGTGTCACTCAAGATGCGCCCAGTTTTTGTCATTCTAGCTCTCTGCGTCGCCGGAGCGTACAGCGACGAAGCGTCGGACGCTTGGAACTCCCGGCAGCGGCGCGTCAAGGCGGAAACAGCACCGGGTGTGAAGAAGCCGGAAAAACTCAGCGGCCGTATCGTCGGTGGTACCGCCGTGCACGATCCGATCCCCTACCTGCTGTCATTGCGCGATGGAGGCAACCACATTTGCGGCGCATCGATCATTGCCCCGAGGCACGCGCTCTCTGCCGCCCACTGTCAGCAACCTCCCTCCGACGTCGACAGGGTTAGTGCACTGAAAGGCGCTCCGTGATGAAGCACCTACTTTTGTTACACACCTATTTTTCCATGCTCACAGCTTACGGTTCTCGGTGGGACCATCGAACGGACGAATGACGCCAGCGGAATCGTGCTGCAGGTGGACAAATATGTCTCGCACAAACGCTTCAACCCACGCACCTTTGCCAACGATATCGCCATTCTGCGCGTCACCACATCCTTCCTGGACCATCCCCGGTTGGCGGTGATTCCGCTTGCCCCAACCACGTACAAGCTGAAGGTAAACTCGTTCGTCTCGGTAAGCGGCTGGGGTCTGACGGGTGCGGAACAGGATCTCGCGCCCACGCTGCTCACGGTTCAAATCCCAGTCATGGGCATGGCCAAATGCGTGGCCCAGTGGAGTCCGGTGCCGATAGCGAGGACGTAAGTTATGACGTTCGTTGACGTTGGCTGCCCGACGTGACAAACAGGAGAGACAGGAGAAGGGCGTTTTCTTTGTTTTTGTTAACCGAACCATTTCTACCCCTCCCCCAGCGCGATCTGTGCCGGTCAAGTGGGACGCGACTCGTGCAACGGTGACAGTGGTGGTCCGCTCGTGCAGGATGACGTTCTGGTCGGGCTGGTGTCTTGGGGTGCCGATGATTGTGGCAGCGCCTACCCAGGAATTTACACCTACGTCGCCAACAAAGCCATGGCCGCCTTCATCGAGAAAACGATCGAAGAAACGCAGCCCTAGGATAATATTCGTACGTTCTTGTTTAGTGTACGGTGCGTTTTAACATAATTCCAATAAATGGTCTCGCGAAATACTCCGCACCATGTTTCACCGTTCCGCCGACTGCCACGAAAGCACTTGCTGCGTGCGTGGCAAATCGCACAGAATCAAGATGACGGCAGCGTGTTTTTCCCCCCAAAACACCACCCATTCGTACAATTGTGCAAACAACCTAGCACATTCGGGAGCGGTGAAACGCACTCTATTCGGCAGCGAATGATATAGCGTTTTGTAATGGGAACAAACCTTAAAAACACGTACCCGTTTCATACTACACAGAAACTATTCCTGGAATAGCGACTGGTGCCACTGGTGGATCTGTTTTCTATATGAACAGATCGCAAGTGTTTGCTTTGTTTTCGGCACGGGCAGAATAACTTGTCTTGTCACGGAAACTTCTCCACAGTCGTCGGCAAGGGAAGGTGCGATAATGTTTTCGGTTTTCTGTACATTGCTTGTCGGAAACATTACAATCCAAGCGTTTATTGTTAAATGCTATTTACAGTGGGAGTGTGTCCCTAAACAGTCCTCCCACTGGAACGTGTCGCTCTAAATCTTGCTCATAGTTTTTTTTTTTTTATTGCTTTTCATATTGCGCTCTTGCTCCCAAACCAGGGGTTAACGTCTTTCCACATCCACATATTGGCCTATGAAGCTAAGCACCTCTTTCGATGGTATGCTCGTGTACACGCCCGGATACGAATTTCCACACTGGCTAGCTCCCCACGACACCAACCCAAACAGCTGGTTGTTGCAGACCAGCGGACCTCCGCTGTCACCGTTGCAAGAGTCTCGTCGCGGTTCGCCAGCGCAGGTCATGCTGCAAAGGCAGACGATAGTTAGTACCAATTCCAAACGACGATCTACGGCCACTTACGAAGGCGTTACAAGTGTCGGACTCCACTTTCGTCGACATTCCGTGTACGGGACGAGCGGAATACGAACCGCTCGTAGGATCTCCGGAAGTTCGTCACTGTATATGTTGGTAAGACCCCAGCCCGTCACAACGCAGTAGACGATATTGAAGGGCCCCACACTAATGGGACTGGTTTGCAGTGCGATTGGAGCCAAATTCGCTATCCCATCGAACGTTCCCTCGATGCGAAGCAACGCGATGTCGTTGTGGTAGGTGTTCGGATTAAACGTTGGGTGTATGATAACTTCACTCACCGGGAATATGACACCCTCGCCGTCCGTACGATTCGCAGAGCCTCCTTTCACTGTGAGCTGTGAGCGAAAAAAAACACACACAAACCATCCATTAGCATCCTCGCAAACTGGGGTGGAACGGGGGGTGGTAGCAACATACAAACTCGGTCGAAATCGATGGTAGCATGCAGTGGGCGGCCGTAACGGCCCACTTTGAGTCTATCACCGAAGCTCCGCAGGCGTGATGATCAAATCTCCGTAGCGACAGTTGGTAAGGAAAGCTAGTGATGGCCGCCATGAAGCCTCCTACGATGCGGCCGGAAAACGCCCGTTCGCTCTTGGTGTCTATGCGCACCTGCATCGAACGCCATATCGCTGTGCCGGCAGCATCGGCCAATGCACCGGTCACGCATAGCAGCGAAACTATTACTAATAGCTTCATCTTATGCGTCAACAAGGGCTGCCGCCGATGAACTGGGTGAACAGTTGTGCTTATGCGAAAGGCGGGTAGTTGAGAGCAAAAGAAAAAACAAAACCTTCCCCAACCAATGTGACATTTCTTCACGAATTTTGAATCACCACCATCTGTGCAAACTGTTCCGCAGCATGGGCATCGAGGCAAGGGTACAGAGAGCGAAAAGTGAAGTACACTCGCTAGCGCGCTAATGGCGGGAGCCATGCAACAACTAAAGGGTTCACCTAATGAGCTTCTAACCTGAGTGAGTGATTTTAGTTCACACGAACTATCCACACCGATCAACTCTCACTCACAAGCCTAATATGCTAGCATAATTTACCAATACTACTACCAGTGCTACTACGAGTACGTGCGAACGTTTTCTCAGCAGACAATGGATTTTTTTTATTGAAATTTTCTTAGACATTCAAACGTTGGCTACAAAATAACAACATAACAACTACGCGAACATTTCCAGGAATTTTAATGCAATTTTTACAGACCTCCCTAAGCACAGCCATCTTCGGATTGTGGTGCAATGTTATTCAAACGACTCTACATTTACGTGTGCTTTTCCCTTCCTTTTACATTCACCCCGCTTTCTCGCTCTCTCTCTCTCTCTCTCTCTCTCTTTCTCTCTCGCTCTCTCAAAGATACAGTGCTAAGAAGCTACGAATTTTGGGCGCAGCTATGCGCACATAAACGCCCGGATACTCGCTTCCACACGAAGCCGATCCCCAGGACACCATGCCGACTAGATAGAAGTAGTTGCCGTTCGGAACCACCAGGGCGCCACCGCTGTCGCCAGTGCAGGCATCCTTTCCCTTAGCTCCAGCGCACATCATGCTGAAAAAGAAACGAATCGAAAACGAAAGGGAGATACATAAGAGAAAAGGGCGTTCAGGGAAGCGTTCGTGAGGAAGCGTGCTTACTTCCCGGTGATCGTGCCCGTACTCCACAGCGCTTCGCACGCGTCGTTGCTGATGACGGGGATCGCGACGGCACGCAGCGACGGCGAAAGCGATCCTCTCGCCGACGTGCGACCCCATCCGATGACGGTGGGTTGCACTCTGTCGGGAATGACGAAATCCGGCGGAGCCAACGGTACCGGGGCAATGTTCGTGTTCGGTGTGAACGGCGTCTGGACGCGCAGTACCGCCACGTCGAAGTCGAACGTATCGGGATCGTACTGCGGGTGGACAACGTTGCCGATCACATTGAACACCCGGCCGCCCGTCGTGCGGCTCGTCGTTCCCGCGTATATCGTCACCTGCAAACCGAAGCCAGAGAACGTGAGCCGTGTGGGGACGGGGAAGGGGGTATTGTGGGGCTTTTGCGCCCTTGCGCCCCTTGCGCCCTAGCGCCTCTACTTACCCCCGCGAGCGAAGTGAACGAGTAGGTGCAGTGGCCACTGCTGGCCGCGTAGTAGGCCGAAATGACGGACGCCGCACAGATGTGGTTCGAGAAGCGGCGCAACGACACCATGAACGGGTATCGGGCGATGGTCACCGTCGACCCACCGACGATGCGGCCACTTTGCCGCGTGTTCTCAACGTCGAAGAAAAAATCGAAAAAGTTCCTACGCCCGCTCTGTCCAACCGATAGTCCTACCAGGCACAGGATGCCCAACGCCACGAATGCCACCCGCATCTTACTTACTCTTGATCTCGGTCGGATCCAACTGAGCTAGTGTTGCGGTCTGGCCGTGCCGCAACCCTCCTGTCCGCACTGCGTACACCTATGACACCTATGGCATCCTCGGCAGACGTACCCGTCCACCTGAGTAAACGCGCGTGGAGCAGAGAGGGGGGGGGGGAGAGAGGGAGCGAGCAGAGAGGCTGTGGTAAAGGGCTTTGCAACTTGCAAATACGTGGTAACAATCTGCGTCCGTACGGACGTCTACAGCGTGCGGACGTTCCAGGCCATTTCTGGTTGACACGCGCACCCGAGCGCACACACAGAGATTTGCGCCTACCCCGGCCCACCCCGATCCCCCCTCGCGAACCCCCTCCGTTGAACAGAACCGATCCGCGGCGAACAATCTGCGATCAAAAAACATTCCGATAAGAGATGCTAGAAACACAACCGCTGCCTGTGCCACCTTTTACTAACCGGACGACATTTTGACGACCATTGATGGAACTTGTTTCCGTATCTTCGTTTGGCTGTGTTTGGAAATCGAAACGAAGCGAGACGAAACGGAAGGAAGAAAAAAACACGCGCGCCCGATGTTCTCCATGCTACAGCTGATAGCAGTTTTTGCGTTCTGAAATTAATTGCTTCTGCTACTGGCTGGCCACCAGTGCACAAGATGCCGAATTATATGCGCTGTTTAAATTGGGAGAGAAAAAGAAACAAACGACGCACCTCTCAGGACACCTTCCGCTGTCTGATATTGAAACCACGTGAGAGTTTCGGATACGTTTAACCTTTACACCAGAAGCAGTGGCTCGTGTAGCGGGTTAGTAGGGCTAGCTGGCTGGATCCAACAACAAAAAAAAAGGAAAACAAAGCTTCCCCCCGGTTGTAAATCCGTGACGAGGTGAGATTTCCCCAAAAAACGGTGCACGGCACCGCCCCGATAAGAGCAGCGCGGAATCGGCAGAAGTGTGCCCGATTTTATCTTGCCCTCAGACGCAATGTTTGGAATTACCCGAATTTATTGATTTTTCAAGCCCGCCTTATCGCGCCCGTGTCGATTAACGCGCGGACGCGGCGATCAGATTTCGGTGTCGAACATGCCGAACATGTCGCCCGGGTGTGATAAGGGCGGGCGTATATAAGCTACCGGCCGGTGCCGTGGGTGGGTATTAGTTTCGGGTGTTGCACGGATCGAGTTTACCATGAAGGCCTTCATCCTGCTGTCGCTGTTCGTTGCCGGTGCGCTGGCCGGTGTTGAGGAGGACCTCTGGCTGTCCAAGCAGGTCCGCATCGACGCTGGACCCGGTGCCGAGAACAATGGCCGCATCGTCGGTGGCTCGGTCGTGCCGATCAGCCAGTTCCCGTACCAGCTGTCGCTCCGCCAGAATGGTAACCACATCTGCGGTGCCTCGGTCATTGCCCCGCAGTGGGCTCTGTCCGCCGCTCACTGCACCTTCCCCATGCCAAGTGCCAACTCGGTGAGTTTGCCGCAGTCCGGACTTCGAAGTCCGAAGTTCCCAACGCAACTCAGCCTCACCCACTCACCTTCCATTAGATCACGTTCCGCGGTGGCAGCTCCAGCCGCACCGCCGGTGGTGTCATCTTCCAGGCCGCCCAGATCATCAACCACCCGAACTACAACAACAACAACCTGAACAACGATGTGTGCGTCATCCGTATCACCACCTCGTTCGTGGGCACCAACATCGCCTCGATCCGTCTGGTGAACAGCGGCGTCAGCTTCGGTGCCGGCACCAACAGCGTCGTCTCCGGCTGGGGTCTGACCGCTCCGGGAGGATCGCTGCCGGTTGATCTGCGCGCCGTCAACATTCCGGTCGTTGCCCAGGCTACCTGCAGCTCGCAGTGGGGAACCGGACGCATCACCGCCGCGTAAGTATTGTTCCACCCGCCGGCACGGCACGGTCGCTGTGACTTGACCGGTAACGTCTTCCCCATTACTCCACCACAGCATGGTGTGCGCTGGCCAGCAGGGACGTGACTCGTGCAACGGTGACAGCGGAGGCCCGCTCGTGACCAGTGGCCAGCAGTTCGGTGTCGTCTCGTGGGGCGCTGTCCAGTGCGGTGGACCCCTGCCGGGAGTGTACGCCAACATCGGTAACGCCGGTATCCGCAGCTTCATCAGCCAGCACACTGGTGTCTAAACTAATCTTTGCGCTCTGCTGTGACGGTGGAAACCGAGTTTTGGATAATTAAACAAACAAACCGAAAAAAGGCCAATGCAACCCCGCGCTGTTTGTCAGTGATCATTCGCGTGATGATGATGACACCCTTTGCCTAGTCAGCCTAGCGCTATCAGTTGCCCAGTCCAAAAATCCCCTCTCGCAACTCTCGGGAAAATGATTCACCAGCATCGGAGAGTGACATCCGGATGCCGCTACATCTTGCCCACTATCTAATCTCCATATCGATAGGTCATTTCGAACCGAACCCAATACGAGCCGGGACAGCATTACCGTGCCCTTAGTCTCGCTCTTGCTACACGGTGAATCGCATTCCAACATGGTGTCGTACGTCCCGGTAATATCATCGATCGTTATTCTCTTCATCGCGCTCACCGGGGCATCTTCCGATGTGGAGTTGTGGTTAAGGTACAATAACCGTCTAACTGGTAGGACGCACCAGTCAGCACGAAAGCTGCCTCCGATCGAAACAGTGAAAAATGCCAAGATCGTTGGTGGACGGGATGCTTTCATCGAAGATTTTCCGTACCAGCTGTCGTTGCGTCGTAGCGGAGTCCACGCGTGTGGCGCATCGGTGATCTCACTGCGATGGGCTCTATCGGCCGCACATTGTACCCATCCAGCACCCGCAGCCAATGTGGTAAGCTTTTACGGCGACGGCCCGTCATGGTCCGTCAAACGCGTTGCTCCGATTCCCTTGCGACTTTTCCCTTTTGCGCCTTCTAGTTGACGTTACGTGGTGGATCTACCAATCGGTTGTTCGGTGGCATCATTTACAACGTCGTGCAGATCGCAAATCATCCCCGATACAGTGAGTACACCATGGAGTACGATGTGAGCGTGCTGCAAACTGGAACGGATATGGTTGGACCGTCGGTAGCACCAGTAACGCTGCCACCAGCAACGAGCGGTTTCGCCCCGGGAACGATGGCGAATGTTACCGGCTGGGGGCTAAGGTCCGTTCCCGACACGTTGCCCGAGATTCTCCAGTGGGTCGATGTTCCGCTCATCACCATGGAACAGTGTCGTAGTAGTTGGCCTGCCGAGTGGATCACGGAAGAGTAAGTCGAGCGATGCATTATGGAACGAGCTCGGATACTGAACCGGCTATGCTCCATCTTTCGCAGTATGCTGTGCACCGGACAACCGGGTCGTGACACTTGCGGTGGTGATAGTGGTGGCCCACTGGTCATTAACGGCTACCAAATGGGTATCGCTTCCTGGGGCGTGTCCGACTGTACTGGCAGTTTACCCGCCATTTTCGCCAACACAGCCAACCCAACCATTCGCAGCTTCATCCAGGAACGGGCGGGAGTGTGACGGTCGGGAGCACCGTCAATTACGCACCATGGTCATCGTGATTTCTGAACCAACAAACGAAGGGTGCCTGCCGGGGGATCTTATCATTAGCGCACATGGAAGAGCGAGAAGAAAAAACAACCACATCCAGACGAACCACGTCCACCAGAATTGACCACACGCTAGGTACGCGGTGTGTTTATCGCTATGTACAATGATAAATCTGTACCTTATCTCGCAACTCGTTGTATGAATAAAAAAAACTTACTCCTCGAAGACGGGGGAGGGGAGGTGCTTCCAAAAACATCCCGCGGCAAAGTACGCGACAGAAAAGAAACATAATCAAATCTGTGAAACTGAGCTTAATTTATACTCGTTTTCGTTTCATTTGCAAAGAAACGAAAACATGGCTTAAAAGTACGTTACATGTCTACACTAAATCTATTTCTCTATTTCACATTCTTTGTGGCGTTTTGTTTTTTTTTTTTTGTATCAAGCTGCTAGACATTGGTGTTCATTAGAATAAACGCTCGCACTTCATCGTTGGTGAGCGAAGTGTAGACCGACGGCAGGTTCGTGGCACAGGTTTTATCGCCCCACGAGACTATTCCTATTTGGTATCCGTTCAATACCAGCGGCCCACCGCTGTCTCCATGGCAAACGTCTTTGCCTACAGCGCCTCCACCAGCGCACAGGTTCCTGCGATAGAAGATTAGTAGAATGCTGTTGAGCTACAGTCGATCCATTGCACTATCCATCCATCCATCCATCCTCTTACCTGTCCGTGATTTGATCTATCGTTGACGTCTGACATAGCTCAAGCCTCTGGACAAAAACTTCCAACGACTGCAGTATCAAAGGAGTGTACCCATCATCCGCCGTGCCCCATCCGGATACGATGGCACCGGTCGGTATCGGATATCTCGTGTTCGTGTTTGCTAACGTTACCGCACGTATCGGTTCGATGAAGAAGCTTTCCTGCACATGCACGACCGCCACATCGTAGTCCAAGGTGGTCCGTTCAAACTTCGGATGCAGCACGTACCGATCGGCGTGAAAAATGTACCCGCCTGCTAACCGATGCGGAGTTCCACCGCGGAATGTGATCTACGGAGAAACACTTGCGGCTAGTGTAATCGGCACCACCAAAACTAGCCCCCGGCCACAGCACACACTTACGCCAGACGGTAACGTTTGCTCGTCGAGACAATGGGCCGCACTCAGTGCCCATCGTTCCGCTATAACCGATGCACCGCAGATGTGCGTTCCCTCGAGGCGCAGTGACAGTTGGTAGGGAAAGCTTTCGATCGATGCACTCTCGCCTCCGTAAATGAATGGTGCCTGTGCGGTTGGATCCTTTGCCGGAAACTCGTACTCCACCGTTAGATTTCCAGGCCACAAACCATATTTCCGCAACAGCCGAAACAGTGCCGGTTGACGGGAGTAATAGTATATGTGATGATCTGAGGGCGAGGAATATTAGAAAAATAAACCTATGCCCAGTTTCCAACGACCGTCCTTTCGCTGCTTTTATCCACATTTACCGATCGTTCCACACAGTCCGCCGACAACCAGCACGGCCAGCAGCAGCAGCGGCTGGCGCATTGTTATCTACAATATTCAAATCGTTCGGCAGCGTTCAGTTCCACTAGTTTCGGAAGAGTCTTTAACGCCGCACAGTAACGCACTGTCCACTGAAAGTGAACAACAGGAAGCTGTACACACTTATATGAAATATCTGGCAGAATTTGGCTTTATCTTTCCCATGCGTCTCGGTAAACAGAAGATATCATATTATTCTCACTTTCGGATGCTTCGGTGGGCAGGCCCGCCAGACTAGCGACCCGCGGAGTGATTCGTTCTGCACGTCATGGTTTCCGTTTTTTTCCGGCCGCGCAAAGGGTTCGTCTTCCTATCGTGTCACTATTTCTGTCGCTGTTGCCTCGCCGGCACTCGAGCGACGCACATAATCGGCTCGTCACAACGTCACAACAAACCGCGTACCTTAAACGCTGCGTTCTTATCACCGGCCTCAACCTACAGACAACCCTGCACACTGGGAAGAAATCTTTTATGCTCTTAATTTTACAATCTCCCGAGCCTCCGTCAATGAATGAGTGAGGATCGTCCGCGTTTCAGAAATGCCACCCGCTGCTGGGTGCTGCTTATTTGCTGCCGTATAAAGTCTCGCACGGCCCTGTTGGAGATGCGTGTATAGATGGCCGGTGCTGTCCCTCCGCACTCTTTGATGATGAACGAAACGATCCCAATCTGCCGACGATCGAACACCAAGGGACTGCCGCTGTCACCAACACATATCGAGCGACCCACATTTCCGGCACAAAACATACTGTGAAATGGGGAAAGTAACATTAAAAAAAAAAACGGCCCAACTCAGAACAATCGAAGAAACCTGTCTATCGTACCTTTCCGTCGTGCTAACGTAGCTCCGCGTTTGTCTCGTGCATGCATTCGTGGACAGAATCGTTACGCTTGTCGCACGCAGATTCGGAACGCTTTCCCCGTCCGACATGGTCGCCCCCCAACCCGACACCGTACCCTGCTCGTTGCTGGGAATAGTGTTGCTGGTGGTCAACGGCAGGATCGAGATGTTTTCGTGCTCGACAAACGACTCGACAATTCGTACCATGCAGACATCAAAGTTTAGATTGTCATCGTCGTAGTTCGGGTGGATGACCAATTTATCTACGGCAAACACGACGCCTCCTTCTTTATGGGACGCACTTCCGCCACGCAACGCGACCTGTTGAGATAGAAACATAGAGAGAAAAAAATCATTCACATAATGATTGAGACCAGGAAGTGGGGGAACGGAAAAAAGTAGGCAGAAAAAAAACTTACATTTGCCAAATTTACCCCAAAACAGCAATGGCCGGCGGTTAAGGCCCATCGCGAGTCTACAACCGAAGCGCCGCAGATGTGTGTCCCCTCGATTTGAAACGACAGTTGATACGAATAGTTGGTGATAGATATCTCATTGCCTCCTACGATGCGTCCGCTTGGAATTGGTTTCACATTATTTTTTCCAACCCCCTGTGATAGCACATTGCAAATAGTGCCACCAACGAAGAGCCAAAGCAACCATTGCGACATGTCAAGTTACGCTTGACCCTCGTAACAGCACAATCCTCGTAGTACCAGGAAAATGTTACGATTTATACTACTACTTCGCAACATTTACAACGCTCGTGCAGCAGCTGTGCAAATTTAACCGTTTTGTACGACTCTTGTACGATTTCTTCAAACTGTCCCAATACCACGCAAAATTGTATTGTTCTCAAGGTTGGCAAAAAAACGCAAACGCAATGTCGGTTATGCTGCAGATGCGAAACAGACTAGCATAACAGCTGTTTGACTTTTTCTTTTTTTGTTCGTACGTTTTATTTCGACACGCGTGGTTACATTCGGGGCGAAAGTGTTAGGCGCTTCGCGTAAAGACTAAACACAAAAAGCACATCATCCGCACACGAAATTAAGATCGTTTCGTTTATAAAAGAAATGCCTGCAGACAGCGTGGTAATACTGTGCATTGTTCTCGCAACAGTTGTTTTAAAATAAATAATAAATAAATTGCAACGAAACGAGGTCGATTCGCTTGGCAAATATAGATATCTGGAAACAGTATGATCGTTTCGTTGCGTTCGTGGTAAAAACTAACGGTAAGGAAATCGAATGATTCAACACAACATACAAATTACACAAACACACTGATTTCGCTTATGAAGCAATTCGATTTGCATTCGATGGCCACTACTATTGCTACTTTCGCTTCGGTTTGAAAATTAGCTGCGGTTCGGAGCGGAGTGAATCCGTGAGATAGAGCGTTTTGGTCACTTGCTGGAAGTAGCGCTTTTCGTTCGGGGAATTTATTGTGTAAACAATAGGCCGAACGCCGACGTTCTTCCACAGCGTTGAGATTTGTCTACAAAAAGCGAGAAAAGAAGAAAAACGCTCACATTTCTGGGTCTGCAGGTTTCGGGGTGCGGTTTGTATACTCACGCATTAAATTCATCTTTGTGGATGAAGACTAGGCTAACACCGATTACGGGTGCTATAATGTTACGATAGATGGCACCGACAATTGATAATAATATCGTTGAGGTATTGAGATAGCGTGGCAGTATTGAGAAACATGACTTTTCCATCCACAATCCGCACACCAGATCCGGGCAATGCTGGCGAAGCTGATTGATAGAAGACATTAAATCCGCCGTTCTCTTTAGATTACCCGTTCAAATTTACCTGATAGATTGCCGTCGGCGAGGAGCAACAAAAGATGATACGCTTTGTAAAGATGGGACTCTTGGCGACTGTTTCGCGAACAATGTCCAACATATGGGAGTTGATATGCGAAGCCAAAAGGAATACGGTTACTTCCGAGGATTCTAAAAGCTTCAACAATTTCTCGAACGTCAGTACCTTCTCCGGCTGAAACAATTGTCTACGGGAGAAATTTTAATTTCAAATTAATTTTTAGCAGTTACTCTCAACGGCACGTTCTAACCAACGTACCCCAACGGATGATGTTCGGCAATGTTAAAGTTGTCAAAGAAACTCGACTGTAGCTTATTCACCGGCACATTAATGTTCGCTTTCTCCAGCGTCGATTTGTGGCATACGATAGCTTTTCCATCGCTGGTAATGCTGAGATCCAGCAGGATCTTCTGGCACTTTTGTGCCAAACACTGGTTGATCGCCACGAGCGAATTTTCCGGGGCATCGAACGCTCCACCCCGATTCACGATGGGCCAGAACAGGGGTTCGGTTCCGTCCTGCTCCTTCTCGTTCTTGGACAGCATGGACAGGACGACATCGTCTGCGGGAGATTTTAGCTTCACAAACTTCGACCCGATGCAGACCAGAAAGAGCAACAGCATCAACCAGGGAATACCGACCGAGGCAAAGTTGCAACAGAGCCACAGTGCATTCACAATGAACGTGCAGCAAGCCGCCAGGAACCAAAACAATTGATAAAGCATTTTACAAACTTTAAAGATTGTCGCAAAATACATGCGTTCCACCTTGCAGGGTGTGTTCCAGTCCGTGAGAGTGTGCGTGTGTTTTGGGTGTGCAAACAAAATCTGGAACAATTTTTAGGGTGTTCCTTGCAACCACACGAGATTTGCTTATTACGACATTTTCGCGTTTCGTAACATTTTTGCTTCCCGATGAGTGGCGCTTCCGTTTGAATTCGTTTTTATTTTATTCGAGTAATAAATTTCACCGCACTTAGCTAATTATGCACTACAACTATCGTCAGACATCGGGAGTCGAGAAAAGTTTGTATTTACTATTGAGTTTTTTATTTGTTTTTCTCTTAGGTTGTAGACTGCCAGGTCGCATCACCCTTGGAAGAAAATTTGCTTGAACTCATGATGGAACATTGGTGTTACAAAAACGACCTAATCAGAAATTAGCCTGTACTCTAGTTGCAATCATTCTTTTTTATTTGATATTTGGTTGGTTAAATTTGTCACTACACAAGCTAATGGTAAGCTACATAAAATTGTGTGATCAATAAATGCTGTTTAATATCAGGTTATCTGCTGTTTAGCATCTGTCAAGCTTCTCTGCGTAACAATTGGTCCGCGGGGTTATATGCTAGCCCAAATGAAAACCACTTGACACATTTACAGTGTAGTAGTTGAACTTTGCAAAGCTACAAATCGCATGATAGTTGATCATTATTCCCGCACAGTTTTATAAAATAATAAAATTTGATTATCAAAGACACAACTAAATCATTAAACGTTAAAAGCTTCTCAATAACTATTTAACAAACAAAGACACGGTTGTTTCGAAGATGCACGGATAACCAGTAGGTTGTATCTCCAAACCATGTGTACTAAACGGGGAGCGTCTAGAAAAAGTCGATTAGCGTTTCTTCGCGTTTTTTGCAGAATTCCCAATGTAAGCAGTGAAACGTGCGGCTGAAAAATAGACTCCAAGCTAGTATGACTCCCCGTGTAAGTGATTCTGCGTGTTAAAAGCACAAGCACTCGATTAGCATCCGATCCCAACACTGTCCCTTCTCGGTCGTGTCTGGAGCGGCCGCTCGCTCGCTCGCTCGCCCGTCAAATCCCCGGGAGCACCAGCTTCCGTTCGCGGAAGAATGTCTTCGGAGTTCGATAAGTTTAACGAGTGTTTGAAGGCGTCCTTCTGGAAGAATGTTAAAAACAACCGCGCCGAGCGGAAAGCAAACGGCACAGCGGTTAAAATTGAGCCCAAAACCGAACCGAAACATGAATCCGAACCCGCGACGCTGCACACGGTGCAGCAGCAACCGCAGCCCCAGCCGCAGCTGGTGCGACCTGCGCCCGCGGTGCCCGTTGTTTATAGCACGAACTGCGATGCGACAGTAAATGCATCACTGCAGGAGCTGCTGGAAAAAGATCCCAAGTGCGAAGAGTATGATGACTATATTCCACCGCGGGCGCCGAAAACGCCTCCCATCGAAGATTATGATGACATACCCCGGCCACAGACGCCCATGGAAATTCCCAACATGGACGATGTGGTAGAAATATCCGACTCACCAGAGCGCTCCAGCCGGCGAGCGTTGGACAAAGCGCTGTCGAAAGAAACCAAATCGGACGAGCTGCTGCAGGAGAAGCTGCGGCAGTACTTCGGCCATCGTGATTTCAAAAGCCAGCTGCAAAAGGAAGCCATCGAAACGATAATCGCAAGTGCGTAATGCCCATCGTCGGGAGGCCCTCGAACATTGCCCCATCTGCCACACTATACTGACCACTTGCTTTTTCTTTGTGTTTCCTTCTCTTTGCATTGTTTTCTGCAGGAACGCGCGATGTTTACGTTTCGATGCCGACCGGTGCGGGAAAGTCGCTCTGTTTCCAGCTGCCCGGTGTGATGCAGGATAATAAGGTAACGATAGTATTCTCCCCCCTGCTGGCACTGATCAAAGATCAGCTAGATACGCTAGCGCGCATTAAGATACCGGCGGACTCGATCAACTCGAAAATGGGTGTACGAGACCGCGAACGGGTGATCAACGACCTCAAGAGCGTCAAAACCGATATACGTTTTCTGTATATCACACCCGAGCAAGCCAATACTGCCACCTTCAAAGACATTATGCAGCACCTGGTCAAGTTCAGGAAGGTTGCGTACATCGTCGTGGACGAGGCGCACTGCGTCAGCGAGTGGGGCCACGAGTTTCGGCCCGATTACCTGAAGCTTGGCAATCTGCGAACGGAATACCCGTCCGTACCGTGGATCGCTCTCACGGCAACCGCCTCCAAACAGGTGGTGGAGGACATTTTCCGCAACCTCCGGTTGAAGGAACCAGTGGCAAAGTTTAAAACGCCTTGCTTCCGACACAATCTCTACTACGATGTCGTGTTCAAGAACTCAATCCAGGACGATTACCTACACCTGAAGGACTACATCGAGGGAATCCTCGGCAAGCAGGACGAGGTCAAACCGGTAAGTTCAGTAGCAGCGCTTCCTGTGGGGGACTTGAGAAACTGAATATTGTGCTTTTTTCTTTTTCTCCCGTTTCTGTAGAGCAAACGTGCTTGTGGTATTATCTACTGCCGAACGCGCGAAAACACGGAGCGTGTGGCAACGAGCCTAACCAAGCTGGGCCTGCGCACGGTTCCGTACCACGCTGGACTGAAGCAATCCGAACGTGACCAGGTGCAGGAAGATTGGATGGAAGGCAAGTACGTCGCGATCGCGGCCACCATCAGCTTCGGCATGGGCGTCGACAAGGGCTCGGTGCGATTCGTGATCCACTGGGACACGCCGCAAAACGTGGCCGCCTACTACCAGGAGTCGGGTCGGGCCGGTCGTGATGGGAAAAAATCCTACTGCCGCATTTACCACTGTCGCGATACGTGCAAATCGATCGAGTTTCTCCTGCGCCAGGACTTGCAAAAGAGCAAAGACACGTCGAAGGAGGAGAGTGCTAAGCAGGCTGTGAAAAACTTTGAGAAGATGGTCGAGTTTTGTGAAACGGCACGCTGCCGGCACCGGCTGTTTACGGACTACTTCGGGGACGATCCGCCCGACTGCCGGAACATGTGCGACGTGTGCACCAACCCGAAAAAGGTGCAGAAAGCGATCGACTTCTTTCAGCAGCTCGCGTACACGGGAAAACTGAAAACGATGACGGCCTACGATGATGATCCGTCCGATCTGTACGGTGGCGGTCGGAAAGGGTACGAAAATGACTACTACGATGGTGGCAGTGGGGGTAGCTACAGTGAGGGACGTGAAACGAAGCGCAAACAAAGTGAATCGGCACTGCTGATACAGAAACAGTTCATGCTGCGGAAGGCGGCAGCCGCAAAGGACATGAGTATGCAGCGGACGGCAACGATCGGGCGTGTGAAGTTTGCGATGCAAACGCCAGTGAAAGTGAGCGGCCTAACGATTGCCACGCGCGAAACCTACGTTACCACGATGGCCGATCTGATGAAGAAGAACGTGGAGGTGTGCAAAGGCATCGACGAGCCGGAATACGCCCTGGTGTACAAGGATTTCGAGGACATTGCGGTCGAGCTGGAGTACGAGTCGTTTACGAAGAACACGGTGAAAAGTTTGTACCATCGAGCGATTGTCAAGCAGGTAAGTTCGCCCTAAATGTGAGTGTTTCTTGTTCGACACCGTGGTCAGATCTCTCGTGCTCTTGTTATACTTGTTTTGGTTGTCCTTCTCATACACACATGCACACAAACACACAAACACACGAACACACGCACACTCATCTTCACACACATTTCACTTTACCAACGTCTTCCTCACCACTCCCCCCCCCCCCCTCGTTTTATATAGAATGTTGCGTTTCCCATCTTTTTACACGACTCTTTCTGCTTGTTTTCACATACGTCCTAGGACATATGGCCTCTTAGTACAATCAAAGATACTTATTTACCATCATTACCTCCTATCAGTTCCGAAACTTTCAATCAATTTGCGTTGTGTTTTCGCTTTTTGTGGATCAATTCAATACTGCAAACATTACAATCCATTTCAATCTGCGACTATCAACGAGAGCACGCGTTTTAATGTGTGTGTGTCACAAGGGGGGTCACAAGAAAATAAGCGAGCGGCACCAGAGGCCATATCACAGGAGCGGAGAAAGGAAGCAGCACCGTTGCAGAGCAGCCAGTACGTTAGCAGCAATCCTTTCCCGTTGGCGGGCTGTTCAACAAACCCCGGCAGCAACGGAGGGGGGCAAATATAGTCAGGGTGGTCAGCCTGTTATCGCCCGGCCAGGTCGATTCTCAATCCAACCAACCAGCTCCAAACAGCTCCCACAGCTTGCGCGGCACCACACACCATCAGCTTTGGTATCAGTTTCAATCGTCATGTCAACCACTGTTCTTCCTTCTGTCGTTCGTTTGCCCGTGTGTTGCGCCAGTGTTGGGTCGTGGTTCAGCACGGTGCACCCATTGACCGGTCAACGATCAGTTTTCAATCCACTACAATCGGGGTCCGATCGTCACTCTACCAATCAATGAATGTCAATAATGGCGAAACCAAAGGTATTGTTGCTCGCGTCGGCGGCTGCCTCACTCGGAGGGCAAACAGCACACAGCACACTGCAGGTGTCCTTACTGTATATTGTATGTTTATATTCTTAGCCCAATGTAGAACCTCGCAAGATGTAGGGAATAATGTCAACCCATTTGAAGTTTGAATTAATAGAACAAAATCGGAAAGCGATGACAATCGTTCATCGATCTTTGGAATGTGTTCAAAATTTACTTTTATTCGTCTAAATTCAACAGTCTCCTAACCCTCTCTACCATGCGTCACCCAAGTTCCTTGGTGCAGTGCGCAAACGTCTAGACACTTTGCAAATGCAGCAGGGAATGGTTCTGTTCGGATCGCAAACTTTAACCGGGTTTCGTTGTCGTTCTCTTTCCATCGCTGCTTTCGTAGGTAACGTCGCTGAAATCGGCGGTCGCGGAGAAAATCCTGCATCCCCGGGTGAAGGAATACTGCCCGAAGCATCGTGCCAGCATGGGTGGTGACTACCGAACGATCGAGGCCGATCTGCGGCGTAAGTATGGTGAGGGAATCGTGGAGGAGCTACGCTCGGATGGACACGATAAGAAGCACGATCACCATCATCATCACCACCATCATCATCGCGCCGAACGGAACGGCGATCGTAAGCGAAGCTCAAAATTGGCCGGCAAAACCGGTTCCTCCCGGGACGGGCTCAGCCAATCATCGATCAGTTCCTACTTTGGCGCCAAAAACAGTACCTCTTCCAGTGCGTCGTCGGCGGTGGCGACAGCGGCATCGGCTGCTGCGTCGTCGGCTGCACTGGCCGGTGGAAGTGGTTCCGGCCTGATGACGATCGACGATGGCGACATGTGGGATGACGACCATCAGAAGGACGGTCGTTCGAGCGGTGGTTCCAAGCTGGCACCAACGGAACCGATACGTTCGCCACAGTCACCACCCGCCTCACCTTCATCACCGCCCCGATCGCCACCGCCACGATCACCACGATCTCCCCGGTCGCCCCGGTCACCCCGTTCCCCGCGGTCCCCTCTGTCGCCACGATCGCCCCGTTCGCCCCGTTCGCCCCGTTCGCCGTCCGTTGAGTATGTTGAGGTGGTGGGTCAAACCCGTCGGCTCAGTGAGCACGGTGGTGGTGGGGTCAGCGATCGGCATCGTCGATCGGCGTCCGCCACCCGAACAACCTCCAAGGATCGTACCTACCGCGACCGGTCCCGGTCAGGATCGCGTGGCTACTCGAGTGAGCGATCGCGCACCAAACAAAAGTCATCCGGCTCGTACAAGCGATCGCGCGAAAGTAGTCGATCGTACTCGCGCGAACGCTCCTACTCCTACCGCTCCGGTAGCTCACGGTCACGCGACTGGGAGGAGGATGAGGTGGCGCGACGCCGGAAGCGCAAGTACGAGGAGGAAGAGTACGATCGCGAGTACGAGCGTGTACCGTCGAAATCGCGCGTCTACGACGACGAGTACGAACCGACGAACAACAAGCAGTCGGCGTCGGCCCACCATCACCATCACCACCATCACCACCACCAGCACCAGCACCAGCATCCCAGCCGGAGACCTCCGTCGCCGGAGGAAGAGTTTAGTTACGCGGCACCGAAAAAGCGAATATCGCACTACGTCGAAAGTGGTGCCTCTACCTCGGGTGGTGCCGGGTACGGTAAAGGCTACGGTGGCGGTGGCTCCACGTCCAGTTACAACAGCTACAAGGGAGCCGGAGCTGCCACCAGCGGTGTCGGCTCATCGCAAATGCTAAACAATGACGATATGTGGGACGACGATCCGGAACCGTCATCTTTCGTCCGGGTGAAAGATCAACCACCGTCACCGCCGGCATCGCCACCGCCACCCTCGTCACCACCGCCAATGTCTCCCTCACCGGAGCCCGAATATATGCACACGAAGTACGTGCCACCGTCGCCACCGTCGCATCGGCCCCCGTCACCCGCATCACCACCACCGACATCATCGCAACATCACGACAAACATCCGAAGCGGACGTACGATCACCGGTCACCGTACGACGGAACGCTCGATCCACGCCTAGCCGTAGCGGGAACGCCCAAAAGTCCTCCCTATTCGCAGCAGGTGGGCACCATGGGCGGTACCGTTTCCTGCGTGTCCGGTCTGAAACCTTCCACCTCGGCCCAGTTTACGACGGTCGCTCAGATGCATCTCAACTCCCTACCGAACAAATCGTCCCTACCAGTGAGCGTGACCCAAACGGGTGGCGTTGTTGGGTCCGCCGGTGTCGGTATGATGCAAGCCGCCTGCATGAATGCCGCGTCGAGTGTAGTGAACAACGTTGCTGCCACTACTTCTGCTGTTGCCGCTGCAGCTGCCGCTAATGTTGCTGGTTCTGCTGGCAGCAGCGCCGGTCCATCCGGTTGCGGTGGAGGTCCATCGAACACACCCGGTGGCGGAGGAGGAGCACCGGATTCGGCTGGCTCAACACCGTCCAGCCAGCAGCTGGCCGAGATGGAGAAGAAGAAGAAAAATTTGGCCAGCTGTGTCATCCACTTCCTGATGCCGTACTATCGCGATCAAAAGATCGAAACGAAGGAACTGTTCAAGGGCCTGGCAAGGAAAATATCGCACAAATTCTTCGAAGCCGATGTTACTGGTAAGCGTGTGTTGGCGAATCTAGACAATCGCAATCGATTAACGCAATCTTTATCTTCTTTCATCCCCCCTCCCCCTCAACAGCGGAACGAAAGGTGAAGAAGTACATCGATGACATGATGGCCCATAAGGGCATCATCTCAAGCGAGGCGGACTTTCCCAAATAGAAGCGACGCAAAGCGCGCTCGCGCGCATACAAATCCCGTTCGCACCGGAGACGTTTGCAGTGACCGAGCCAACAGTGGCCCCCGAGCAAACACTCCCGCTTCTTCCCCTGCTGCCCCTTCTACAGCAGATGAAAACCGTGCGTTTCGTTACGTTCGTTCGTCTGTAGAGAGTGTAATTTAACGATTGTTCTGTAAATAATATTAGCTCCTAGCGATAGCAGCTTCTCTGCTCCACTACTTGCATGACTGGTGAGAAATGGCCAAAACGGAAACGGAAGGAGTGCATATTCCATTTGTTATTACGAACAGCAGCAACCAGCGAAACGGCGCCACCGCACCAATTTATTTGTATGTGCTTTTTAAAAACAAACAAACAAACACACACACACACACACATACACACAGATACACAACAACACAATGAACGATTGGCCATTTTTATGATGTTTCATTTTACCAAACAATGTTTCACTTCCCCCAGTCTGTTCTGTGACATTTTTAAAGTGTAAGGGAAGAGAGAGAGAGAGAGAGAGAGAGAGAGTGAGAGAGAGAGAGTGAGAGAGAGAGAGAGTATTTTTTTAAAACTTCTGTTGTTTAACTCTGCATCCGGTTAACGGAACCGGATTCGCGCTCCGTTTCGCCGGTTTCGTATAAAGCGAACGCAAAAAGTGCTCACCATTAAGTGCACCAGGCACACAACAACACAAACAACATACCGAGACACTGAATTTACGGAATTACGCGCGGTCGTGTGTTGTAAGTTTGTGTGAATAAAGATAGATTCAGATGATAACGTATTGAACACAAAACTAAACTATAATTTCGCTTTCATTCACCATCATCAAATGACAGGCACACAACAACGGTTCGTTTTCACTGCCTCGGTCGAATCCTTCTATCGGCGGAGCGATGCACAGGTCGATTTTTATTACCTCCTAATATGGTATTGAAATGCTCCGTAATGGTGCGCACTATTGCAAAGCATGTGTCCCTCTGAGTAAATAACATAACATATGTAAAACAAAAGCTTTAAAATGATAAAATGCGCTAAGAGCGCTTCATTGCGGTTCGAGGCGTTGTCATCGTCGTCGCCTACTGTGGTTGCGACTGTTGCAGCGATTGGTAGTATTCGGCGAGAATTTGCCACGCCTTCGGTTCCATGAACCCGTTCGGTGGATTCTCTCCGTTGCGTGCGAGCGTTCGCATTCGGGTGCCGGATATGAAATCGAAGTCCTGCTTGCGTGCAGGATCGAAGAATGCCATCTGCGAGCTGGATTTATCGTACGCCGCCACACGGAAGGGAAGAATCTGCAAGTAAAAAGCGTCGGGTAAACATCGGCTCGTGTGCTCTTCCTTTATGTTTATGCTCTTGTTACCTCTATGCTATCCAATCCCGGAGCCATCTTGAGTACCCGCGAACCGTGCGTGCCATCGTACAGATTTCCGTCCGCGTACAGCTCCTTGTCCGGGTGTGGCATTCCGGCCGGATCGCGCCCGACGATATAATGATTAGCGCCGGCATTCATTCCTGGGTGGAAGATAAAAAAAAATTAGTTTAGTTTTATTCATTCATCGTATCTAGCAAAAAAAAACATCTAAGACACAGTAGCCTATGACATGAATTTTGCTAGTCAGTCTAGTATGTAGTAGCTGTCAAAAGAGAATTGTCAAAAAGCTAGGTGGGGAACACATAAGTATTTGATGCAAGTGTTTTAAGTTTTGCCCAAAATAATCGGCGATTGCAGTTCCACTTACGTGCTTTAGCATGCCACTGCACCTCCGTCGGTCCGGCGTACATCATCGGCGATGGAAAGATGGCGAGCACGGTGTGTTCGCGATCCAGCACTCCTGAATCGAGCACCGCCTGGTGTTGGGCCATGCGCACCGGTAGCGGCACATCGTCATCCTTCGTCCAGCCACCCAGCGGATGCAGCAGTAATACTGGATTCTTAAAGCCCCGCTCCAACAGCTGCCGGCGACAGTCGCTCATGAGCAGCGCGTGCCCATTATGGATCGGATTGCGCAGCTGGAAGGCAAACACGGCGTCCGCCTTTATCTCGCGGAACTTGTGCCGCAGCTCGTTCGGCGTCAACCGATAAGCGTCCAGCCCGTCGTTCCACTGGATGCGCTCCAACGCCTCGATCTCACCCCCCACCAGATAGTCGCCCGACTCGTAGATCATCTTGATGTACGGATGGTCGCGGTTGGTCGTGCCGAACTGTCGCGCGCAACGTTCCTCCTTGCGCTGGAAGTAAAACTCCGGCTTGCGCAGAACCGCCACCGGACGGCCGCCGTACTGCAGCGTCAAGGCACTGACCCCTTCCAGACGCTGCTTATCGGACGCGCTCACCGAGAGCACTATCGGGACGGATTGATTGACCCGCAGCGTTTCGTCTTCGTTCAGCAAGCAGTTGAAGTGCAGCGCCTGCAGGTACTCCGATTCGCGCATGAAACCTTTCAGCGGGTAAGCCCAACCCTCGGCCAGTATCTGCAGCCACTGGAGCTCCACCGTGCTAATCGTAATCGCGGGCAACGTTTTCGCTTCCGCCTCGAGCGCCGTCTTGAGCGCTTCGCTCACAAACAGCTCCGGCAGTGGTTCGTCCTCCTTCAGGAACTTCGGTATGATCGCTTCCTCCTCCAGCAGCCTGATCAGCTTCATCGTCGACTCACGGATCGTCATGCCCTCCGTGCTGACGCGCAGATCGGGCGCGTCCGGTGCCTCGTACGCCTGCGTCACACCCGTGAACCCTTGAATCTGACCTTGGCGGGCTTTCTTGTACAGGCCCTTCGTGTCGCGCGTCTCGCACACCTCCAGCGGCGTGTCGATGTAGATCTCGAAGAACTTCAAGTCCGCATCCTTGTGGATCTTGCGGGCCATCTCGCGGTCCTCGGCGAACGGCGACACGAAGCTGCAGATCGACACCACGCCACTGTCCGCGAACAGTTTGGCCACCTCCGCCACGCGGCGAATGTTTTCCTCCCGGTCAACCTGCGAGAAGCCGAGGTTTTTGTTCAGCCCGGTGCGTATGTTGTCCCCATCGAGCCCGTACGCCGGTATGCCCTTCGAGACGAGAAACGCTTCCAGCTCGAACGCAATCGACGTCTTGCCAGCGCCGCTCAGCCCCGTCAGCCACACGGTGCAACCGCGGAAGCCACGACACAGCCCAAGATTCTGGCCGCGTACTTCGCGCGACACATTGTGCTTCTGCTCCGTCACGTTCGTTGCCACCTGCAAACACTGTGGATGTAGCCAAACGAAAAGAAAGAACACTATTCATTAGGAAAGGTTCGGATAAGGGAATGCACGCACGGTTTTATCGTTACCACCACCTCCTGCATGCTCTTGTCGCGTGAAAAATTGCTCCAAACGTCTACGAGCAGCTCTTCGCCAACGTGGAATGACGTGTGAGTTTCCCCGACACGATACTTAAGTACATCAGTAGGGCACACGAGAGCGGAGACGGAGACACGAACGATAATGAGCTTACACAGATAAGTTATTTGTTTTCCTCCGGCGAATGGTAGGAGATGCATTGCCGCCATCACCTTGAAACCTTCACCGTACACAAAGGGAGCCATTGCAACGCCAAAGATAGAGCACTATTAGCTATTTGGCGGATTTATGAGACTACGATTTCAACAGAGAGAAAAGAAAAACATTACGAAGTCCGTCCATCTCTGCAACTCTTTAAGGAAATGGCGGAAACCATAGACACCCATTGGCAAGGAGATCACCGTAGTAGGCGCGGAGATCAGTACAGCGAGAACAAAAGCAGCGAAATGTGCGCCCGTTCGCGGGCTTTCGATGCTTCCCGCACCCTCCCCAAAGTTCATTGGCCAGCGGTTGCGGCGGCCTATCGCCTTACATAACGCGTTGAAGCGGCACGGCAGCAACCGCAAAACAAGCACCTCGTCGTTCACGTCATTTCAATCAACTTTTCCCGCCCGTTTGCCGTGGCCGTTGCCGTTTTTCAAGTGGCACGAGGTGGCTCTTACGGTGCGCGGCAGAAGTTTCGGGACGACCGAAAGACGCGATCGCGCACCGATTTACATACCCCCGATGGATCGAATGGAGGATCGCGTTATGCTGCTGCGCGGTAAGTGAAAGTTTTACAACCATCCAAAAGCGCTTCCTTGTCGGAGAGTCTGGAACGTTTCATTAACGTTTCGCTTCCCCGCTTGACCTATTATTGTGACTAGTTGGAATACGGAATACATCATTATTGGAGATTTCGCTTTCGTAACTTCCGCGGTTCGCTTTTGGTCGTCTGCTACGGGGACTTACCTCCGGCGAAACGTTCCCGGCACAATCCTTATGCTTGCCGCAGCGCATCTTTACCCCGTTCTTGCGATCGTCGTTTCCATTGTCGTAGTTGGAGTTGTCCAGGAACGAGTTGTTATTGAAATTGGCCACCTTTCTTCGCTTCACGAACATCTTTAGAAATTTATTTGGAGTCACTACGCACGCAGTACAGTTCGCACACTAGATCCGATCACAGCGGACGATCGATCGGCAATGACGCCCGGAGATGCTGGAGAGCCCAATGGTAGCCCGGTTTTAGCGACGATTATGCATCGACCGTGGTGGAAGACGCTCGCTCTTATAGTTGTCCAACAGGCGGAGCGCGTTTGGTGAAAGTCGAACCAAGCAGTGAGGCACGGGTTGTCGATCACAAACACTGCACACACCACCAGCACCAACACCACCGGTGGGAGAGTTTCCCTGTTCTGTTGTTGTGGTTTTTTTGTTGTTGATTTATTTACTTGTGGTTTAAGACTTTTGTTTACCAACAATCGGATTGGGGGATGTCTATTTTGCTCTTATTCACAATACGAATGGAATAACCTTCGTTTGCATACAACTTTTGCGGAAAAATCGCGGAAAAAACAGCGAAAGAAAATCCGCAAATGTTGTAGAAACGTGGCAAGTTGGCAAAGCGGTTCGCCAGTGTTGAGGGATACGCGCGAAATGAGCACTTCCAGTTAACGTTTGTTCGTATTTATTAAATGACTTTAATATGAAGCTGGCCATCGAAAGCCCATCGCCCCTCATACGCTTAATGCTTTCGCGGTGCGTGTATCGATGCTGCCAGGGTGCGATAAAGCGCAAGCTCCATGCGCAACTACTTCTTCGTGTGAGTGTGTGTCGATTACCCCCGCTCTCGCTCCCCCCACCCCCTTCTCCACTCTCCACCAGTTTAGGTCAACCGAGTTGTTCGCGCTTAGTCGTCCAATTTGTACCCCGCTATTGACCCTCTCGGCGCCGCGTACTCTTTTCATAAACACACATACACACATATAGGGTGAACAGGCCCGATCTTTAGGGCGAAAACGTGTGCGTGTGTGTATGTATATTGTTTTAATTATCATCCATTTCCAGCTTGCTAAAAACGAACTAACACTGCAGCGTAAGCATAAGCGCACTGTCAAGACTGAAATGCCGCGCTTGGTACGTCATCACCCGGTACGGTACTTAACGCAAAGTACCGGGGCAAGATTTTACGGTAACGAAGAAACAGGGAAATAATCTTGAAACACACCGTACGCATATTTATCATGAAATTTGAACTGTTTCAAAGCGATCATTGGAAATCCGTGGTTCTGGCGTTCGCTTATCAGCGAAACTGCTCGTCATAACACCAGAGCAAATTTACTTTCCATATGGAAAGATGAGCTGTACCATATGCTGAGTACATGTTATCATCGTACATTCGATGAACATCGCTGGCAAACGGAATTTTCATCACGTGCCTTCTAAACCACTATTCTCTGTTGTGTTTTTCAGTGTGTTTTCGCGACGAACCGTTCGGCAATTTTTTCCTGATGCCGCCATTGCTTGGTTATAAGAGTACTTTGTGTGAAACTCATTTCCACGCATAACTTAGTAGGCTATCAATGGACAGCGACATACGATGGAGCTACTGGTTCGAATAGTTTCGCAATTGATTTTCCACGAGACTCTTCGCCTGCTAGAACACACGAATGTTATCAGCTAAAGGCTAAACTAGTACACCGTACTTACCGTCTTTTGCTTCTTCATAGTCTTTTCCGATTCTCCGCTCATGGTGACGAATAGCTTGCGTTCTATCGATAGGGTGCCGTACTTTCACGCTTCGAATTCACTCCACCACCGGTATTGCCAGCACTGGCGAACGCAATCGTATGATTACTAGCGCTAACAGTAGGAACGTGCAATTACCGACCCGACGTGGCTCGTCACCGCACGGAGATTTGCGCGACCGCGAGAAGCGTACACAAAAAAAACCACCCGCAAGCAACACAACAAGCACTACCGGCGCTGAAATAAGTGGCGGACGCTTAACTTTCGCAGACAATCATTTGTAGGCCAATACGCACCGGTACACCTCGTGCGACGACGACGGCGGTACAGGAAAAAAAAACGTGAAACCGGACCGAAAATGGAACCCCCGGCACTGGCGGAATGAATGTTGTAAACAATGAGAGTGTTTGTGGTAAACAAAAATCTGTCACATACGATGAGATTCCCATGGAACAAAATAGGCATTGTTTGGCGATTGAAAGAAAAACGCGTCAAGTGTCATGTTGTCTGGAAGCTGTTAATCAGCTGCTAAGCAGCTAGTTTAAATAGGTGGCAAACGCTGTGAGAAAACATTGGTAGGCTAATTATCTTTTTGTATTCATACTGATATTTAAAAGGCAAACCAGAATCTTTTATGAGTTGAAATCGATGATTACAAGCTATATATATTTTCCTGTATATGCGATGGTTTACGAGTGCCCTTTTCTGCCCATCTTTTATTGTACACGTCCAGGACGTAAGTTGACGGTCGAGGTTAAGCATTTTGAACCGCTACCAATTACCCCAACGACGTGCCATACTTGCACTCACACATGTAAGTATTATCATTTCGGATCATATGTGATCTTCGTCCCGTGGTGTCTGTATAGTTTTTAATAAATTTTATTTAAACATTCGTGACAAAATGGTCTTTGATGCCCTCTCTCTATTTAACGAAAAAGTAGGCCTCTAAAAAGCTCGAAACATCACTCAAAGAAACGAACAAACATGAGAGCTGCATATCCGCCTTTTTTTTTTGTTTTTTGAACATTTGTCCGACAGGTTGTATATTGCCTTTTTCCGAACTACAAGCTAACACATTCCCAACGTTAAGATAAGATTTAGCGCATGCTTTGCACACACTTTTGCGCTATTGCTCCTGAGTATCTTCCAACTGGCCGTTTGCCTGCTGCTTTTCACGTAACGTTCTCCTCTCAACCACTGCTTTCAGTCCTAGTGGTCCAGAATGCGCATGTTACCCGAGACGATCTTGTTCTCCAGGATTGCACCGGCCGGAATATCGATACGGTCGCCGTGGTTGGCAATGATAATGACTGTACCGCGCAACGAAACACCCCGCCCGAACGTAACGTCCCCGGACACGGTCAAATGATCCAGCTCGATAAGATCCGGGATATTGGCGAAACGGGCAAGGAACTCCTTCACCTTGCTGAAATGATTGTCGCCCAACTTCACCAACGGTGTCGTGGGGAACATGCGCTGTGGAGACATCACCAGCGAACCGTACTTCAAGCTGTACAGATTGGACATCACCAGCAGCAGATCGGAGGTTTTCTTCACGGGCAAGAACCGCGAACGCGGCACATTGATACCGATGCCACCGTCAAAGCACTTCATCGCCGCACCAACGGCCGTCTCGAGCTGGATCACACGCATACCGTTGTCCAGCGTTTTGTTGTTCACGATAATTTCCATGTTCATCGTTTTCGCGTTTAGCACCCGCTCGATCGACTCCAACCGCGCCCAGATGTTGTTGGTGTTGAAGAACTTGAACGTCTTCACCGACTTGAAGTCGTCGACGTGTTCCTTCGGCACCTGCGCGATTTCCAGCAGCCGCAGCTTGTTCTCGTAGTTTATGAGCGTACCACCTTTCACGTCGGCGCGCGTCTTATCCGTCACTTCCATCACAAACTCGATCGGTTTGTCGCCCTGCCGATCGTCCCCAATGAGACGGTTCAGAATTTTGATATCCACCGTCGCGCCCAAGTTGTCGATGTTGGACAGGAAGCAGTACTCGCGACCCTCTTCGATGAACTTTTTCAGCAGGCCCGAGTTCTGGAACGATTGGTAGAAATCACCGTGACCGGGCGGATACCAGCTGGAAGTGGACGGACACATTAACATCATGCGATTCGGTGGTACAGCGGAGGATGCGGGTTGAACAACTTACGCTTCAATGTCGTTCTCGATGTCGAAATCCTTCGCAATGGGCAACAGCGAGTCACGGCTGATGCGAGGGTAGCAGCTTTGGTTAAATGTGTAGATCTGCACCTGAAAGCCCTTGTACTTCCGGATCACTTTCTCCGTATCGACGTCCGTGTTGAACGAGTTCATCAGCACCAGCGGCACGTTGGCGTTGTACTTTTTGTTCAAATGCTCGATCTGCTGCACGGTGAGGTCGAGGAAGGTCAGATCGCTGCGCACCGGAATCACACTTTTCGGCCCATGGCATCCCATCGACGTTCCCAGACCACCGTTCAGCTTCACCACCACCAATTTGTCCAGCATGTCCCGGATGTGCCCCTCCTGCGGTGACTTGATCGTCGAATAGTCTTTCACCGCACCCTCCGGCAGCTTCTCGATGCGATCCCACTCGACCGAGGGTCCATCTTCCTGCAGAAACCGGTGGTACAGTGCCTCGAATCCGCACATTTCCTTCTGCACACCAGTTTTCCGCGTGTCTTCGACCGTCTCCAGCAGATGGTCCAGATCCTTCTTAAGCCGCATCAGGGCATCGCGCTTGGTCGCTTCGTGGAATTCCTTCGTGTCCGACGGTACACGCTGGTGTCCTCGCACCTGCAAAAGTCAACGAACGACGAAAATAAATTTAATAAAGCCAACCATCGCTCAAAACGTGCCGGTCGTATTCGATTCTTCCAACAAATCGCCCATAATATTGCTACGACTGCGCCATCGTTTCGTGTTGTGGCCTTGGACGAACCTAATGGAGCAGTCATTAGTCCATATTTCTGGACATCAATCCACTATTACCTCCTGTTCACGTGTTTGTTATTATAGTTTGATTGCAATTTTGTTTGTGTTTTGCTCCTCCAATGATGACGATGAAACATTTCATCATTTGTATCATCAGTCGCAGCTATTTAAAATAAAACACTGTGCGCTGGAAACGAGGTATGCAACGCTCTCGTTTTCGCGTACTCGCGACCTCCGACGGCCCAGCGCGGAGGTCAGAAAAGACCTTAACATAATTACGCACGAGTTGATAGAGTAAACAACAAATCTTTGCACTTTCCCACCCAACCGCCTCGGTTTGCAGCTGAACTGATCCGAGCACGAACCTGCTGCTGCTGTCCAATGCCACCGTCGGTGCATGGATTAAGCATTTTAAAATGCACTTTTTCACCATTGGCACCACCTCCACCAGCACCGCCACCACCGCCACCGTTGACTGCCTTGGCGTTAAGCACGATGCACGAGTTCTGTAGTCCCAGCATCACCAAGCCGCGGGATGAGACTTTTCTCGATAGTTCCGTCGTTTAAAAATGCACCCTCCGAGAGGTCACGAACGCGCGTGGACGGTGTTCTTGAGAAGCGAAGAGAACTCGTGGGAAAAATCTGCTTCCTCGCAATGATTGTTCCGGTTGCGCTATTCAAAATTGGGAGAGAAAAAAAAACACCACCACAAATCACGTTGGTCTAACGACTACTGAACGCGTGATAGCTGACGTTGGTGCGTTTTATAGATACACTGGCGCGCGTGCCAGTATCCCTTCCCCAATGTTTCATTCGAATGCTCCAACTGCTCGAATTCGATCTTCATCCTCAAAAAGAAAAAAAGTAACATGAAAAAAGAAACTAAAACAGTGAAGATTTCATTCTTAACCTTACCCAACAACAACGTTCCGTTCTTATTCTCTAATGCTAATCTCCCGAAACCGGTCCAGAATCGGTTCCAACAGCCAAGCCCACCTCATTTTCTGCGATCGTCCATTCAATCCGTCTAGTCGCGCTAATGATTGATGGCTGCTACAGTGGTGACCGGCGTGTCATGTTTGGAGTTTTGTACCAGTTCCCTAAACTTGATCCCGTTCCGGGCTGGAAACCACCACACTGCCAAGGACAAATTGCATGACCCTTTCCGTCGCATGATTGCGGATCGATTTCAGAACCAGTTGCCCTTCTTCTCGGACGTTCTCGTAGTCAATGGCGCTGTATGTGGATGGTTTTATAATATTACCACTGATAACATTATCAAACTTAATTGCACCGTGTTGATATAATACCGCGCGTCGTTAAACATCTTCCCACTGGCGGCGGAGGCTGAATGGCGGGCGAAAAGAGCAATAATAGCCAGTGTTGGCGGGCGTGACAAAACGTGACCGCCACACGGAATCCATGACGATAATGACGATGATGATCGTGCACTATTCGTGAGATCACATGTAAACGCAACCACACCGTCAACGAGCCTCGGTGAAGTTTTAGCGCACGGCATAAACATACCAATAACACGTTGCGATTTGGGATTCGATGGCACGATCAACGTCACAATCTGCGATGATCGACTGCGGCAAGAGACACAATATTTGGTAGTATTACTTTACAAGCAAGCGTTGACTGTGTAAGCCAGCCATCTTCCGGAAAACATATGCGCTCAAATTCATGGCCAACTTCGACCGATATTACTTTACCGCATGTTCGTGAAAGCGAACAGGGTTTTTTTTTATTTTAAAACAACAAACGCTCAACGTGGCGATATTTTGAAACAGAAAAAAATGTACTTCTAGATTAGCCACCACTTAGTGCGAAGCTCGGCCAATAAGTTCTTCCCTTATCTCAACAAAACACTCTGCGCTTTGGCGGTTTGACTTTCATTCGTTCTTCAACGGAGCATCATGTCGGAAGCGGAATGATCGTTTGTTTTATTGAATGCGACAACACCCAGCGGAATACAACAAAATGATACAATTTTGCAGCACCCGCTGTTACTCATGTTCACTGAGCCCTACGGTGTCGTTTCTACGGGCGTTTCTCTAGTACACTTACACTGAGAAGTAAATCGATCGCTCCGGTCATCTTACGGCTGGATGCCCGACGGCTTGTTAATGCACTGTCGCTAGGCTCAATTAACTAACCGACCCCGAAACGGTTCGCAAAATTCAAACTCGCTGCTGCGTTGGGGGCGCGCGTGTGGCCTCTTCTTCGACCCGCACGGAACTGAAACGAGGAACAATTCCAGTGTGGGTTCAAATCTCATGGCGCGTGCGGTGCTGTGTCCCGCGATATGATTGCCCGGTTCGAGGGAATGATAACGCATCATCGTCGGTTCTACCCTTCGCCCCTGTGTGAAGCCTTTAGCCCACTAATTATCATAGTTTTTCCTTTCCCTTCTTCCCCGGAGGGTAACAAGGGTGAGATAGGGCGGAAGGGGACCGGGAAATCGAACGAGTCCTGTTGTTTGTAAATATTTCCCGCTATGACTCTGATAGTGAACTAGATGTGCTTGCATTAGCTAACATTTTTTTCTTTATCAAACGAACGGCGAGGGTGATACGGGGGCGTAGGAGTATATCGGATGAAACGATTATTTCAAGCAAGATTAGACCGCAGATAGTGAGGGGTGTAAAATACTCCTGAAAGCACTCTCGCGAGTGTTATGCAAACATGCGCCTGCTTCTTTCTCGGTTTGATTGCAACGGCTAACAGTGGCTTCTCCTGGTGTTCCTGGTGAATAGTGCAATTGAATGGGTTTTTTTTTTGTGAGCTTTTAAATATACCCCGCGAGTCACGAGGCATTTTATTGCTCGTATCGAGATTTACGCTAAGCCTAGCTCGGCTAGCAGAAGTGTCGATGGACAAGGTCGATCAAGGTCGACCGCATACTCTGTTTGCGATCGTCTTCCTTTGACCGAATGCGCCATTAATCTCATCTCTTTTAGATTTACACGTGTAAATCGCAAATTCATCTGGCGCCACGGAAGACATCAGGTGGCTTACTTATCTTATCGACTTACCTTTTCATTTGGAATATTCAACATTTCGCAGCAATCTCGTACCGAGTCACAAATCCGAGCACCACACTTTCGTGAGAGGGAACCAAATTCCGGACCGCTTCCCTTGGGATGTGCCTACACCGTGTATCACAGCACTTTCACAGGGCCACTCGAACCCTAGAGCTCAACCAGAGCTTGTCGTACAGTGTGTCCTCCTCGGGCACAAGTAACACAGGACTTGGTAGGGGGTGTTCTTTCAACGTTTTTTTTTCACTTCTTCTGTGCCGTTAGCTCGCGGCCCGCAATTCGGGCTTCCGGAAGAAAAATAAGTTTTGTTTTTATCGCTGGTAGATAGCGAACAAACACAGCGATAGCTGCCTGCTGTCAAAACTGTCATTAAAATGACTTGACCGTCACAAAACAATTTTGGCAGCGCCCTCACGTAACATAAACACAAACACTTACGTATCTAGATAAACTATGGTTGGGTATGTGTGAGTATTATTTGTATGTTTACTGTTCCTTCTAATCCGTTCTGGTAACTCGTTCACAGTTTTTTTTAAATATTTATTAATAATTTCATGAAGTTTATTACTCAAACGTAAATACACACAAGATAACAAATACACAGATAAAAATTGGTTCCTTTTTGATCGATTCCCGAACATGAGGATAAAGGGGCTTAATCCTGTTGCCACTGAAAGCAAAAATAAATGTGTACAGTGCTGTTTAACTTTGGATTGTAATCTATAACGGTACCTTCAGAGTGGGTTGCTGTCCTCCCATTCGGCTGGCCTCTTGCTCTCGGCGTTCTTGCTCCATCGCTCGTTGCTGCTGTCTGCGAACCTTGTCCACATCCTTAATACCCCGAGATTCCTGTTCGATCCGACGTCTTTCTGCTGCTTCGCGTTGTTGCTGCCGTCGCACATCCTATCGAGGGAAAAAACAACGCACATGAATATAGCTTTTTGTACGTATTTGTAATTTGCACATAAATATTTGCATGTATAATGAAAGCTACGGCCATGCAACTGGATACGTTTCGTCACTTACAACGTCGGGTGTCAGCAGCTCCTCGGTAGAACCTTTAAAACACGAAGAACACAAACCCATCGCGACAAAATTTAGTGAAATTTACAAAACACTTGTAGGCTTTCGTTGTCCTCGTCAGAAGTAAACAAATACAAAATCGGCTACAGAGAAACTCAGGCCTACAAACACGGTTAAACCGTATCCGGCAAACACAACGAAGAGAGTAAACAAATTGTATAACAGTTCATGGAGTTACAAACAAACAAAAACCATATTTATTTGATATGATGAATGCAAGATTAGAATTTCCATATTTATGCTAAAATGAAATTTTACGTTATGTAAATGTTTGAATGCATATAAATAAACCTACAGTGTTACCGGAATAAGGATATCTTAAATTTAAAATTTGCATATCCTGATATTTGTCATTGTGACAGATGTCAACATTACATTGCGAAAAAATGATAACGGATAAATAAAGACCATTAAAGTTTGAGAACTCGACCAACGGACATCTTCAGTCTTTAGTATATAGTGTTTTACCTATGATGTTCTGACCATTCTTTACAGTTGAAATGGTTTCTTGACCCAATCGTAGCAAAGAACTGCGAAAGAGCAATCAACATGTTTAACTCACTAAGTCTAAAATTTTAAAATAATTGTGCTGCAATTTTGTACATGTTTTCAATTGTATTATTGGTTTCATACATCAATCATAAATATTGCTATTTCATATATATTTATTTACGAACGTTCGTATTGCTTTAGGATTGTCTGTGAAATCTAACGCGTCAGTCTAATTAACTATTGTGTTCACCATGCACTTTCATATGCCGCTGTAATACAGCCTTTTGGCGAAACGATGCGTTACACACCTCGCATGAATATGGTTTTTCTCCCGTATGTCGTCGTTGATGCAATTTTACAGATTTGCTTTGCGTAAATCGCTGCCCACACACATCACAGGTAAACGGCTTATAATTGAAGTGTGTGTACCGATGCGTTTTAAGTGAACCGCTCTGCGTAAACTCTTTTTTACAGATGTCGCATTTGAATGGTTTTGTGCTTCGGTGGGAATGCTGGTGACGGTACATGTTAGTTCGTGACGAAAATTCTTTACCACATTCGGGACATCCAAAGGCGAGCAATTGTTTGTTCGAAACTTTCGGCAAGTTATTCATGGCAACGATAGATGCGGTTTCACAAGGATTTGACGATGTGTTGATCTCCATAAACCTTTCATCGAGATATTCGGTAGTTTCCCTTAAAACTATTTCGACAGTAGATGCCAGCTTTTGATTGACACGAATATCTCTTGTTAAAAATTCCATAGCAGAATCTTCGAGCTGTATTACGTCGTCTGTTCCCTTCAGCATTAAATCTTGTACATCTGGAAGCTGGTCGGATAACTCTTCGTCGTTCGAAACGGAATCTTCGGTTACTTCTGGGGATTGTACATCATAGGTGTGTTTTTCATATATATCTTTTTCTTCCAAAAAAAGATTTGTTTCGGGGGAAATGTTCTCAGAAAGCTCGGCCCTTAATTGTCTATCAGTGCCTATGCATAACACTTTAAATTGGTAAGCTATGGCCAACATATGCATACACTTATCACATATGTTACATGGTAGTCCAGCTGGGCTGAAAACCTGAAATGCAATAACCGTAAAGCATTTTCCTATTATAAAATACAAACAGTACTTACATCTACTGTAGTGCACCATTTGAACACACGTTCGTAAATAGCTAGAGACTGTAACGCATTTTTGCCTCCACAGCCACGACAACTAGCGTATCTGGTAGTTGTATCATTCTGTTGTTCTATTGGATTATCCATTATCCAATGCCTATCGCACGCTTGTTTACAAAGAAAAACTAATTAAAACCAACAAGCTACACATTTAGCGAATAACATTTTCAACACAATTCAACGATAGTGTTTGTTTATTTGAGAAAACAACCCACAGAGCAAAGATCAACGTGATGGTGCTATAGTCAGTAGGTATTTAACCTCAAAAGAAGTAGTAGCCTGGTAACGGAACCTGCTTCGATTTGATTTTCAGTTTAATTTTAAGACCAGCTCATAGATTCTATGTTAGAGAATTGTTTTGAAAATAAACAGACCCATTCGATGTAATTATAAACCAAATTTTTATCCAATACAGTGATGGCAAAGGATCTACGATGCTATAAAAAATGACAGCAAATCATTGTTTGAAACCCAATGAACCAAATGAAATGAAATTAAACCCATTCTGTTATATGACTATTACTGCCATCCAGCTAACATGAATAGTCTGTTAAGTATGAGTACAAGTCTCGCATTGCCAGGGAAACAATTTATTCTAACATATATTAAATTTTATAGAATTTGAAACATAATAAACTTCACATTCCTTCGTCGCTATCACAGCACTGCTTTTACGCCATAAAATTGTGATAGCGTCGCTATAGCACCGTGCCCGCTCATCCCTTGCTCGGTGAGCATAGCTGTCAATGTGTATACATGTGTGCGTACATAGCCTCAAATTTGCTTCCATAGTTGAGTTGGTCACTTTTGATCTCGATTTTTGTGGAAATTATCGTGAACGATTGTGCCGCTAAGCGTGTGTTACGTGCAAGGAAAAGTGTGAAAACAACGCGATTCGCGTTTCCGTGCATTTTTCACCGCACCTGCTTTCCACACAGAGCAGCCATCGCGTTTTAGTTCGTGCGCAGTAGCAAGTGTTCAATGGTGGTAGTGTGAGCAGGCAAACACGAAAACGACAGTGTGAGTCAATCGCAGACAGCACGTTTTGTTCAAGTTCCCAGCAGTTTTCTCCGTACGAAAATGGCGTCGACAGATCCGCAATCGAAAAACCGTATGCAAGGATTCAAAAACAAAGGAAAGGATCAAGATGTAAGTATATGCATCATAGACGCGGCGTTCGTTGCTAAATAGGGCTTGCCCTGGTGGTCCAGGTGTGGAGCAGAACGCGAATTTAATTATCGCTCCGGGATCAAATGACGGAGTGTGTGTTGCAGGAAGGATTGAAGTGAATTACGTTTCCGTTTCGTGAAACACGAGGTTTCGTCTGTACTGTTCCGGTGATGGATTTAACCCGCGCGCGGGGCATTATTTCAAGCGCATAGCGAATGAGATGAGACCGAGAATGTTCCGCAGTTTCGTTTCCTCAAGCGATTTGCACCTCGCCACAACGCGTTGTTCGTCCCGTGTTTTTCTTCCCTCTACTCAACGTCATTCTTCTGTCCGTGGAATGAGCAATGTGGTCTTAAGCGGCGAGTGTTCCCTTCTTTTGTGTGTAGACATGGATGAAGCTCGTTGGTTTGTTGGTCAAGCTATGATGAATCGACTCGTCTCGTAATCATAAAAGTGAAGCGCTTAAGGATGATGTGCTTCGGGGCAATTCAGTGGACGGTGGTGGCCTGGGGCTGCTACCAACGGGGATGGGGTGTGGGAGTGTTGCGCTTTGCGTGTATATTTATTTTTACCATTGTGTTGGAGAGTTCAGTCGGAATTGGTTCGATATGATTCAAGAGAGAGAAAGAGAGTGAGAGAAAAAAAAATATACACTGTACACCGAGGTCATCATGCGATGAGATAGTTATTTGGAACTATGCTGACCTGTGGTGGTGTATAGCAAATGCAGACTTCGATCATATGGTCGATGATGAGCATGATGGAGGAAACAGTACCGTATTTGTGATTCGATCACCTTCCCCTTCGGCAGGAAATGCGGCGAAGAAGAACGGAGGTCACGGTGGAGCTGCGCAAAAACAAACGTGAAGAGACGATCCTCAAGCGACGCAATGTTCCTCAGACAACAGAATCGACGGACGAGGAGCTGGATTACACGCTACAGACGAATCTGTGGAAGTTGGTCGAGAAGGCTGCCAACAGCAGTGACAAAGAGGGACAGCTGGCCGCCGTCCAGGCCGCTCGTCGATTACTGTCGTCGGACCGTAATCCTCCGATTAACAGTCTCATTGACAGCGGCATCCTTCCGATTTTAGTCAATTGTCTTGAGCAGGACGACAACCAGGTGCTGCAGTTCGAGGCGGCCTGGGCGCTCACAAATATCGCATCTGGCACCGCTCAACAGACGAGTCAGGTCGTCCGTGCCGGTGCCGTTCCGCTGTTCCTGCGTCTGCTCGGTTCCCCCGCACCGAACGTCTGCGAGCAAGCGGTTTGGGCGCTGGGAAACATCATCGGCGATGGTCCGAGTCTGCGGGACTACGTGATTAAGTTGGGCGTGGTGAAGCCGCTACTGTCCTTCATCCAGCCGGACATCCCAATCCCGTTCCTGCGCAACGTCACGTGGGTGATTGTGAACCTGTGTCGCAACAAGGATCCACCACCACCGGCAGCCACGATCCTGGAGTTACTGCCGGCTTTGAACATGCTGATCCACCACACGGACATCAACATCCTGGTCGACACGGTGTGGGCGTTGAGCTACCTGACCGATGGTGGCAATGAGCAGATCCAGCTCGTGATCGATAGCGGCGTGGTGCCAAAGTTGATCCCGCTCCTGTCGCACGTCGAGGTGAAAGTACAGACGGCCGCCCTTCGTGCTGTCGGTAACATCGTTACGGGTTCGGACGATCAGACACAGGTACGTAGAAAGCTGTGCCAGCAGGATAGGAAGGGATGGAAGGGGAAATCTAATTCACCCACTGCGATCCACCTTTTTTTTTAGGTCGTGTTGAACTGCGACGCCTTGTTGCATTTCCCGAAACTGTTGACCCATAGCAAGGACAAGATTCGTAAGGAAGCCGTATGGTTTTTGTCCAACATCACGGCAGGAAATCAGTCGCAGGTGCAGGCCGTCATTGATGCGGGCCTGCTGCCGAAGGTGATCGAAAACCTGAAGCACGGAGACTTCCATACGCAGAAGGAGGCAGCCTGGGCAATCAGCAACCTTACGATCAGTGGCAATCGCGAGCAGGTTGCGCAGCTGATACACGATGGAGCCATCCCACCATTCTGCGATCTGCTCATGTGCCAGGATTGTCAAGTGATCAATGTATGTAGCGCGTCGTTCGACGGGCCGACGGACGGAGTACTAACTGTGCATTATTTTACCAACGCAGGTCATATTGGATGGTATTAATAACATGCTGAAGCTGGCCGGACCGCACGCGGAACATATCGCGAACCTGATCGAGGAATGTGACGGCGTGTCGAAGATTGAGCTATTGCAGAACCACGAAAACGTTGAAATCTACAAGCTGGCATACGATATTATCGAACAGTTCTTCTCGGACGATGTGAGTGGCTGAGTTAGCGGCCGCTAACCCGGCGGTGCGTGCCAGTTCGAGCATTTTGATTAATTTCCCGCCTACCTTCCCACGTTCTTGCAGGTGGATGAAGCTGTGCTGGAAGATCTTAAACCCGCGGCGGACGAGAATGCGTTCCAATTCAACCAGAATCCGAACATTCCCCGCGATGGATTCAACTTCTAGGTTGCCCGTGAATGGTTCACAAATAGAAACACAAAAAGAAAGGAAAGTAGGATTCGGTATCGACACGATCGTCGATACGAACATACATACATGCGGAAGAGAGACATAGATACATCAGCGAACATCCGGCTGCATCAAGTGGTGTAATGTGCGCGCGCCAACCACAGGACGACAAGTGTTAGCCGTAGACTTTAAAACAAACGAAATCTTTAGGACTTGCTTTTGCACACGACTACTACACAGCGATAGAAGAGCATTTATTTTGAAATTGTTTTTTTTTTAATTTTGCTCCACTATCAACGATGAACGCTATAATCTTTAAATTGATCAATCTAATTATGCGATGATCAGATCACAGATGACAGAATACATCATTGTTTACCCGTATGATCTTTTTTTCGTTGGAATTCGATAGTTCATCATGGATCTTGGTATATTTAACTTCACTATTAGGTTCAATGCCTCAATCACGCATGCGTATGCAGGAATTTATTACGGTTTAGGACGAGGGCCCAGACCGAAGAATTTGGACGTATTTAGTAAACGAAGTAACACACGACGGCCAATTTGCCGGTTTGTTAACCTGCAGCGTTCTTTGAGCTGGCAGGGAATTTCGATACGAATAGTTCCGCGATATGTTTAGACTATTTTATGTATGTAAGTTCATATGCATATCCATAGTTCATGGATGAAAATGAATTATTTGTTGTATAAAACAATGAATGTGAATTTCATTGCAAAAGGGTGTGCATTTGCATGCCCATGCAAGCGGTGGTTTTTGGAAACAGATAATTAGCGGTCTCAAACTACGGAACACATAAATAATGATATTTATTGAAATTCAAGGACTGATGACTTATTTGTATGTACTTCTTCTCCGACGACCGACGACCGACGACGGGGCTCACTACCGACGCAGACCTAACGACATCAGCTTTCCTCCTACCGATGGGCGGGAAAATGCTTACGTGCAGGCACTAAGGAGGCGAAAACGAACACACAGAGCGAAGCGTATCACATGTATCACAAACCACACAAGCAATGTCATCGTATCTTTCTTATATATTCACTTAGAACAGCAAAAACAAAACTGGCATGGTAGAAACAAACAAGTTAAGCAGAAAGTCGAATCCGTGTCACAAACTGTTGCTGGTAACTGCGCAACCAGTAGGGGCAACGCAGAAGGGGAAGAGAACACTCTACACAACAATAGGGACTTTTGCGTTTTCCACATATGCAGAGTGTGAACAACACAACTGCCAATCAGTTTTTAATGACCTCTCGAACTCGTAATATCGATTATCTCTGTTGCATACATGTTGTTTGGTTGAATTTGAAAGGATTTACGAGCCATCCTGGAAAGGTACAGAAAACACACAGGGCAGGGAAAGACAGAGTAACAGATCAACACTGAAACACAAACCACACACATACACACACACCTTCTTCGCAGCAACACAAAACGGATTATTGGGGAAAATTTTTATCAGCACTTGAGCGAGCGGAAAAAGCGACCGATACAACAAATAATGATTGTGATCCTTCAAATGTTGGTGGCGTGCATTATTAGTATGCTGCTCCACTTGACACCACTGTAAATAGATTCGTTTCGGCAGAAAAACGAATAATCAGTAAAAAAAACTCCTCTAAAATTTTTTGTGGACGATCAAAGAAAGCACCGAAGGTTCGTCTCGCGAGAGGAAGGAGACGGAACGCAACTGTTGGATTTTAATAATTTACTTTCACGTTTTTATGTGTTATTGATGTGCAAGGAGGCAAACGGCAACCGTCCTAGGACGGTTGGTGTTGTCTTCCGGCTGCGTGTATATCACCATCAGACTGCTCACTGTATGAATGGGGAAACGGAAATCAAAGAAAAAATTATCCGGCGTCAATCTTAGATGTAAAATACAGAGAGTAATGCTGGCATTTTTTTTGTAAGAATTGTGAACGCTACCCAACGATAATCGGAGGAATTATCCAGTCGAGGGAGAACGTGTTGACGATCGCTTGAGGCGCGAGGGCTGTGTGTGAAATACTATGCTAAATAATTAAGCGAAATAACTAAACGGAGAGTGAGAGTAGCAGGAATTTTTAGGGAAAACCGGTGGCATAGCAAAAGAAGAAGAAAAATATTAACAAAAACAAAAAATAATTAAATTTGGCATCGTGTTGAAGCTGTCACTACTTGAGGCTTCCGGTGTTTTGTGATCAAAAAGCACGCTCTACTCGATGGAGAGGTGCTGTTGGTGTTGTGAGGGCCGTAGGTGTACTCAAAAAATAAATTAACACGGAGAGCAGCAGTAGGTCAGGAAACGACCGGGCGCGCACAGAATACGGGAGGGAATTCGGGCCAGGATTGTATTGATTGTTGCCTTGGCCGCTCGCACTAGTAAGCATACAGATATTTTTGTAAAATAGTCTCTTTTTTAATTAATGATTCCGCAGCGCTGCCATCCTTCTCTGCGTCTCTCTCCCTCTCTTCCCCCATCCTCGCCCCTCCCCCTCTCTCTCTCTATCGCAGCTAGTATGATGAATGAAACTACAGCACATAGTAGAGCAACAAAGTATAACATAATTTATTTTCTACGACTTACTAGGAAAATAATGAAGGGAGACTCTGAGCTTTTTCGAGGGACGAATGCATTCGACATATGCTGGACCAATGCATACCCCCCTCCCCCCAACAACTAACCCGAGTGATGCGAAGGGAGCAGATGTAGGACAGGAATGAGGGAACAGTATAATTGTACGTTGTAAAATATGTCACCAACAGCGAATGGCGCACTCACAAAGTTTGAATTTGATGGGTGCGCGCGTGCGTTCGCGTGGTGAAGATCGATTATCCTGCTCGCGGCGCAGTTTGCGTTGTCTCACACTCTCTGTGACGGGGGGATGAATCCTGTATTGCAAGGAGAGCTCACTTTCGCAAACGAAACGAGGAGACACACAGGCTCTGCGATTGGAATCGCAACGAATGAAAGCTTTAAATGAAATGGTATAGTTGATCAGCCTACGGCCAAAGGCATTAAAAGAAAACGCCAGTAACGAATCCGGCGCGTGTCCGCCGAATGTCGAATCCTTTTCGTGTGCGTGATTAACGGATCTGGCGAATGTGTTAGGATTTTTTTCGCTTTTATTTTTTTTTTTTTTTGAACGTCAGAATTCGCAAACGAATCACGAATTGTTCGCGTTCGGGCCGCCCTAACGTAAGTGTACATGAATTTTAGGGAATATTTGCCTCTTGCCAAACGTTGTTTAGTTGGGCCAAGCATCAGGGAGGCTCGATGGAGGCATACTGCGTTGTTTCCCTCTCCAGTCGCTTCCGTTTTCTAAAGCAAATGATGGGACGAGACGTGCGTACTACGTCAAACGGTGGAAACTGAGATGGTGCTTCGGTACCAGTGGTGGAGCGCTTTGGATTCCCTATTGTGGACCAGGCAGACATTTAAATCTGTATAAATTCTTTATATATACACACATAAGAATCACACCCTTACACATGCAAAAAGAAAGGACAAACGTACCATTTATTCCAGGCGAAGATGTAAGGAAATGGCGAAGAAATTAAATCAAACACAGTGAGCCTACGTTGAAGGCAACCAACGTTTTTTCTCATTAAAAATCCCTTTTCCTCACCCAAATTTAATACGATCGAAATACGTGAATTATTTTTGATCACTATCAATAAAAAAAAATAAACACGGAAGGAACTTGAAATAGAACCGGTACGTAAACCTCCTCTAATTGTCGAGAAATCCATAGTAAAATCGGACAAAAACACTCATACACAGTATAAGCTTGAAAGTTTTGTTTAGTTTGTGTCATTCTCAGATAAGAAAAGAATAACAAAATTGACTTCGTATAAATCATTAAGCGGTGCTGCGTGTTTATGATTATTTGCAAACGGTTGAGGTAAAAAACAATGGTGAGTATAGTTCAAAATCGGCCTGTTCTATAACTGACCGAAGCACGATGATTCAGGATGTGCGGTAAGTTGACCAAGTTATGTGATGAGCACTGGTCAAGCACTATTTGTGTATCACGTTGCTGTGCGTTGCTTAATGAATGCAATATGCCATATTTTTGGAAAGAAATCGGTCGTATTTTCAGTTCGTACTATTCTTCATCTCCAACGGATTTTTCGTAAACGACCAGTTCTGTCTCCATGACAGAAGGCGAGCCGTTTGACAGCTGTGTATTGGTGTTGGTGTCGAAGCGAGACGGCTTGATAGTGTGTTGGTGAAGCAAACGCAACGAGCGAGAGGCCAAAGAAGGCGGCGGTGTGCGTTTGTGTTTTGTTGATGGAATGTAAAAGTCTGTCGCATCGCAAAAAAATCGAGCTCCGCACCTTTACTCGGGCGGCCCTAGTTATCGCGCTACAAACACCCCCAAAAAAAGGTATACGGGATAAAGTATTCGATGTTCGTATTCGTTGTGCGAACTCTAGTGCTAGCTAGTACGGCAGGTATGAAGGAAAGTGTTTAATCATCTCTCTCAGCTGCTGTGCGATAGTGGAGTGTTGTTGTGTGTGGTGCTGCCTGTCCCTATGTGCGCTGGTTGCTTTTCGCAGCAATCGTCGTCGTCTACCGGAGAAGAAGTGAACAGATTTTAACCAACCACCCCGAAAGGCTTCCACGCGCGGTTGTCGCAATGGTTGTCGAAAGATGGAATTAAGGCAACCCGCACAGCCCTCTTCGCCGCCGTCCTCGTCCTCGCCATATCAAAGGCTAACCCTAGCTGGATCTGCAGTGGGTGGCTGTGGAGATGCGTTGCTGCCCCGCTCCTGCCCAATAACAGTGCATGTGCGACGGAAAAACCTCGGCAACTTGCCGAGCATCCGTGAAAAGCTGAGCGCAATTTTCGGCATTCAGCTGCAAGAAGTGTTTCATTCCACCGATGAGCAGCAATATCAACAGCAGCAGCAGCAGCAGCAGCAACAGTTCGCCACATTTCAGGTGGTGGATGAAGCTTCCGGGTGCCAGGTAGCGGTTGGGAGTGCACTAAGCAGCTCCCTTGTCTCCAGTAGCAACGGTGATCTAATCTGTCAAATACAGGTGAGTTGTCGCGGGCATTTAGCAGAACCATTTTTTCCCCATTGGCTGTGAGAAAGACGTGTGCGATCGGGTTAAGTGCAGCAACGACAACGGGGTCTTGGGGAGGGTGTTTGGCGCTCGCGAAACTCGTTTTCGTCACATTGTTTTACGCAGTTAGCATAAGGCTAGCTTCACCTTCAGCTAGTCGCCGCCATAACCGGGGGCTGCGGTGCGAACAGTGTACCATAGTTACGCAGTGGTTACTGATTTGGAACGTTTCCAGCATCGGATCAGATCTCAGGCACGAAAGAAAGCAACGCGCACAGTTGTAGCAAACCCCTTGTTATCGATCAATCCGTATTGGCACATGATTGATAACTTTTCTATCACAAAAAAATGGTCCATAGAATAGGCATGCATCACAACGGTCGTAGTCGATGAATGTTTCATCGTAAAAGGGCTTTCCCGAAGAGCGCGATGGCAACAACAGTGCAGACCAGGCCATTATTTATTATCCCCAATTGCTGCCACGCTTGATAAGCTATCGGCTACTTCCGGCCGTTTCCGTTTTGCATTGTTCGTTCCATTCCAGTTGTTGTGACTAGATAGATCAAATCTGTTCCACGTCCGTGAGCGATGGGTTGAGCCGGTAACTCCCCTCCCCCCTTTCCCTGTTGCCGCTTAATAATGTATACAATCGCTACCATTGTCGCCATGTGGTTAATTTTTTGAATTGTCTTCGCAATAAAACGGACCGGCCCGTCGGTTGCAATTATCAATCGGCACACAGTTTCCCTGTCCCTGGTTGGCCGTTGCGTCACGATCGCGGTTATCAGCGGGTCTTCCTCGCCTTTGCCTCACGGCACGGCTAAATTCGTTGGGTCATGCTGATAAAGGTGATGCTGCTTTATTTATAATTCCATCAGCATCAGCGGTGAAAGGTTCCTTCACAATCATTTCTGGGAGCTGCTAGCGGGAATTGGGCAGATTGCCTTGAAGTTTGCATTTTTATTTCTAATGTTTCTACGAGCGTCATATCTCCGGTAAGCTACCTCACTGCAGTTCATGGCAGCTGATCAGTTTCTTTTGGGTTTTAGGTTGCTGAATTAGGGGTACGGCACTGGTTACGGCATGAAAGTATTAGAATGCGAGATATCTGATGCTTTTCGTGGAACTATCGTTAAAATACAGATTCATCGCAGAAACGTTATAGTGTGTTTTTTTTTCTCTTATTAACTGACACCACCTTCAAACGATCTGGCGACTAGCCCCTTGATGATCGTGTTTTCGTTACCAGCCAGCCGGCACTGTCGTCATTGGGTTAAATTTAGAACGTTATGCTGAAAGTGTCATACACCTTAACACATGTCTTGTAGCTTAAAGACCGCTAGAATGTGTGAGAATCAACAAGCAGGAGTGAAAAGGAGCGAGTTCTCACCGGTTATCCCAAGGCTGTTCCTGTTGGCAATGGAACTTCCAGCCACTCGTAACACCCGCACATTCCTCCATACCCATTCCATAACACATTCTTCAAATGCACTTCTTGTCTCATTCACCATGTTGTGGTATTTTTAGCGAGCGATTCGAATGGGCAAGAATCAGATCGGGACTGGGAACAGTCGGTCAAGTCGGAATGTAGGTCACGCTTGGCTTTCTTCCGCAGTCGATCTTAGATTAAATAGAATTGATCAATTGATTTACTTTTAAGCTAACATGATCAATTTAGTTGGATGTCTTTCTTGTAGTTTGATCGATTCAGATTTCTTTAATGGCAGATCGAACATAATCACACCGTGACTCGCTAGAAGTGGCCCATTGTCGTATTCCTGCTGTTTGCCACAGAACAAGCAGTAAATAAGAAGAATCGATCAAATACTAGATCGCATCGCGGTGGCAGAAAGATCGAGACCCGAAACATGTGCAAAGCATGAAAAAAGATGGAAATCGAATATCGCGAGATGAAGGAGGACCGATGTCTGTGTAGTCCAGGTGAGCGCAAGGGGAAGGGTGTGAGAAAAAAGAGATCTAACCATTACGTTAGAGTGAGTGAGAAAGAGAGAAGGCAGGAGAGAAAGAGAGCGAAGTCTAACACTAAACTGATAATTTTCAGAGTCAGTCATCCAACGGCGGCAACAAACAAGCCGCCATCACCATCGTAGCAACCGTCGCCACGAATATCTGCTCGCTAGCCCGGCTTGTTCGGGGTACATCCGGGTTTGAATTTGTGCAATAAACTAACCAACATTAGCAAAAACCGATCGCGCAGCACCGTAACCACTGACCGTCCATCGTCATCGTCGGGTCCGCCACCAATACACGCTTGCGCTTTGCATCCGTTGACGCCGTCGATCGGTCGTCGGTCGGGTTCGGGGTAGTTTGGACGTTAGTTTGGGCCAAAACCAGCATCTGACGCACGAGCTATATGCTACAGCGAGCAAGGATGGCTTGAGTTCGTACTACATGCGTTCAGCGAACGGATGGTTAGACGCTCTCTCGGGTCAATGTATGGGAAATCCACAGAATTAACCTGCTCATCCCACGCTCGAGATTTCGAGATTGGAGATACTCTGAATGCTGTCGCTACCAAATTTTGATGTAGCGTGTTCTAAACCACAGGTTGCTAAGCAACAGTACGGCACCTGGGAAGAGACATTTTAAAGCAGACAAAGTAAGCCCTGCATTCATCGTTCTGTCAGTGGTTTTGATTTACGTTTGCGATACTTTGGTTTGGTAGTGTTTGCTACAGCGGGTTAGATAACGCTTTAACTTCAATTTAAATTGTTACGTGTACCAACCGAATTCACTCTCACTCTCTCTATTTCTCTCTGTCTGCATGTTTAATGATGGCCTCCAACAACCAAATCATGCGCTAAGGTAATAAGACCAGCCTGGTGGACTACCGCTGGCACAAACGGCGGAACAGTTTGGCGGTGGGAAGTCCCTGTGAATGTAAACTGAAAATAACCGCCTATCACGCGCTTGGAAGGGGGAGGGGGTTGTACACTTCATTGTCTTCGTGCTTGATGCTTTGCCGGATAGATGAATGGAAACCGGATATTGTGCCAGACATGCGGGTCGCATTGAACTGGATTTGAGGTGTCCCAAAGAAGTATTCTGTTCTGAACACTCATCACTCAGCTTGTGCAGTAAATAAGTCGGTCGAATTTGTGTGCGAATAGAGCGTTAATATGTATATCTTACGAACCTCGGGAATGACGGCCATTGTAAACCGGACCTATGCCGGGTGTGTTACGACTGTGGGATTCCCGATTCCATTTACTGCCCTCGAATACGCAATGTACGCATACAGTCCACAGGCAGGCACTGCACAGAGAGAGAGAGAGAAAGTTCCGTCCCGGGCTCGTTTGCGTCCTGTGTGGCGCAATGTAACTCCCATCCGTAATATATCACCCGAAATCAGAATGAACATCTAGTCGGTGCCAGCGAAAATCGTGACCAGAGGCTATGGTGCAGGTTTGGCAGGCTATGGTCAGTCAGGAAGACAACTGGCTGAAATTGTTGACTCACTGAAACCGGAACTCATTATTGTATCGGGAGCGACAAATAGCTATACATGGGGCACGGTTTCGGCCCATCCTCGCGGTATTTATTCACACCCACACCCACACACACACATGCACACAAACAGTTCAATAGGAAAATTATGATTACGTACCAAACAATAGTCATACATTTCTCCGGACTTTCCGCTTTCCGGCGCGTACATCAAAGGTATTTGTCAACAAAGCAACCGGTCTCACTTCTGAAAGGGTTACAACAACAAAAAAAAGCCGGATACATTGGACGCCGATACGCGACACACCGCGGACGTATCATCACTTTGCCTATCTCCTCCCGCCGCTGTTGGGGTTGGTAGATAGTGGACAACGCGGGTGATACTTTCACTCACGCCGCGGATCCACGTTGTGTCGCGCACGTTGGCATGGCGGCAGAAAGCATTAAAATCCAGCATGAACCCATCCACGGGATGTGAAGGCAGCAATAGGGGATAGGGTTGGAGAGGTAAATCGAAGCATTCGCTGTTTTCGTACCAGCCGCTGCTCCCAGGCGATCTTCCGGTTCGTGGAGGTGAACGAAATCCGGATGTGAAATTATGAGCGCGATTACGAGTCATGCTGTGTAGGGATTGGGATTTGTGGTTGGTTTGTAGATCGAATCCGGATACCGGCTAGTTGAACAAAACCTTTTTGGAACATGCTGCTTTCAACACTTTGGCGAGATTTTCGATTCGTAGAACCCTGTAGCGGCAGCATTCGCTACTTACTGACAGGATCCGGATCCGAATGGAGTGCGATCTTGAGTAGATAATGTGTGTAACGAAAGCGCCAAACATCCGACAGGTGCGAGATAATGCAATTGCCGATAAGATGCACCTTATCCGGCGATAAACCGTTCGGTCTAGCTACCTGCTGGGATATTATGTCATTTGCGAGAACAGAAGCATGCATTCTTATGCAATTTCCCATTCCATGCTAAATTTGGTCGTCATGCTTCGTAACGAAGTTCACACAATAAACGCTACGGTCCATGGGAACCAGGTATCCGGGCGTGATTCCGGATCTGGCGTTGATTTACCGTGATGAAGAGGAGGAACGGTGCGAGTACCAACCCACCCACCCACCCACACCCACACACATACCAAGCAGAAGACGCTGAAACCCGTAGAAAGAAAGCCCTACACCACTGCTGTGGTGGGTTTTGCTGCAAATCTCCTACCCCCGGAGGCAGCGGCACAGAAAGAGAAAGCGTTTTCCCTTCCTCTTGCTCTTGGAAAAGCTGCGGGCCGTGTTGGCAGTACGGAGCTCGCGCAAGGTCCGGGAGAAAACGTTTCCTCCGCCCGCTCGTGGTGCGTTTCCATGCACACGGTCCATCGGAAATCCATCGAAACGATCGCGAGTTCGCATCGCGAAAGAGAAAGGTAGACGGAGACGACGTCGACGACGACGACGACGACGTCCTCCGCGCAAGCCTGGAGGATGCTGAGTGTTTTGTATGAGCGCACTTCGCAGCCCCGCACAGCTCATTTGCTTTCCGGATCTGGCGGAGGACACTGTAACCGCTCCATTGCACTGCTGGGCCATTGAGGCCGGGATTCGGCATCGAGTTCGGGGGGTAGCGGAGTAGTCGACGAAAGCTAGCTTTTGCGAATGTGAAGCAACTCAGCGGGATGGATGATGGAAGGGCGTCGCTTCATTGACGAGGACGAACATATGAGCTAGCTCACGAGATGAATTCCAACAAGTTTTGCATAGCTTTTAACGGTGCTCCAAAACTGTGTGGATCCGGGGGCCTTCTCTCTCTCTCTCTCTCTCTCTCTCTCTCCGCGAGTGTTTTTGGGTTGGATTGATGCGTTGGAGTTGTGTGGAGGCTTGCAATCTCATCAAACCTCGATGGGAAACGCGAGCGAAAACGAAAAAAAACGTAGTAAGCCGAGGTTTTAATCAAAGCAAGCGACGAGCCCCAACCCGTCAGGTGTGTTGTGCGTTCGCGAGAGTACGAGAGTGACAGAGTGAGATAGAGTGAGAGAGAGAGAGAGAGAGAGCCGCGTATTCGCTCGCCTCGCTGAGGGTGTGGGAAACACTGCCAGAAAAGACGGAACAAACCGCCCTCGGGGTGTGTGCTTGCTATCATTCGCATCGCGCAAAATAATCCACAACAACAACCTGCGCGAAGGTGAATCGCGCGCGCGAGCGCGTGCGTCGGTCGGCCGTTGCCGTGTCGAGAAGATCCGCAAACAAGCTTCTTGTTCGTCGTTGCTTCGTGTTGTTCGCAGCGGTTCACTCGTTTTCATTCTGCTGCTGCTGCTGCTGCCTTGCCCTCTGACGAAGCGCCGGACGTTAGTCGCCGCCCGTCGGCTTGTCATGCTTTTTCTCTCGCTACTGGAAGGAGGAGAAGGTGGCGGAGGAGCGCTGGGTTGTTGATTCACACCCATACGCACGCACACGTACAACGGGAGACCCCCGTCGCGCCAAACCCTGGAAAGCTTTCGCGAGCGCTGGGGGATTCTTTTCGGCCGCCGCCACTCACGGGAAGAGGGACCCCCGCAAAATCTCGTCGCCCTATTCACTATTGACGGTGACGTGCAAGAAGCTCTCCTGTCCCCAAATGTCCGGCAGTCAAAGCCGGGGCACGTCCCGGCGCACGGAAAGGCTTTTCGTTTCGCTTGCCCACCCTCCCTACCCCGAGCGTTTTCTCTTTCTTTCTCACACGGCGCACGAACACTCGCAAACACTGTTGGACGGTGTGCTTTCAGCGTCGATCCGGTTGGATACACTGCCCCCAGGTTCGGGCGGACGCTGGTGGTGGGGGATCGTCAGATGGGATGGAGGTTCGGTCGCGGCCGTCTTGGACCGCGAGAAATCGGAATTAAAATTTTGCTACGTCAAATGAATGGAAAACAGTTGTAGTCCACCGCTCAAGACGAGCTGATCGCGTGCGTCGTGCGTGCGTCGTGCGTATGTGTGCTTGTGTGTGTGTGTGTGTTGGGAGGTGATCGTGTTTTGTGAGCCGGTCCCGGGTGGAACAACTTTGCTGACCATTGACAAAAGTAAACCCCCACACGTATTACGCAGGCCCTCACCCGGACCCGAACTGAGTTGATACCGGATGTAGTAGTTGGGCGCGGGCGCGGTCCGCTCTATGTTCACGCTTGATTTTATGACCATCCGCAAAGTTTGTAAGGTAAATTGCGGACGTGTGGGGATTAGTGCGGCCGCGTCGAAAATCAACAACTGCGTTTGTTCATTACCGCAGCAGCAGCAGCAGCGGCAGCTGGAAGAAGAGTGCAAGCGAGAGAAACCCATCAACACAGGCACAAGTGCACGTGTACCGAAAGAGGATGTTTACTTTGATGTGAGCAGCCAGCGAAGTGGGTTTTGGTTGTATGTGTGTGTGTTTGTGTGCATGTGCCGCGGTGTGGTGCGCATTGATCAGAACGTCCGAAGCGTGTGCGATGATCGATTGTGGACCGTGTGAGTGGTCATTGTGAATTTAAGACGCTTCGCGAGAAGCCACCACCGCATCCAAACACGGTGTGAAGTTTTGTTTTTTTGCTGTTGTTGTTGCCTGCAGTGCGTCAGAACGTCAGCGTCGAGCCCAGATTGACCGAGAGCGGCTCGTTCGTCACGATCGATCGATCTGCTGACGTCACGTAGCGCAAAAATTAATCGTATGTTCGGGAGGCGGGAGACGCGACGAGACAAGCAAACAGGCAACCGAGCACGATCGTTTGCCCGGTTCGGCACCAGCTGAACGAGGAGGTGCTCACGCGCGTGCCTGTCTGAACGAGATAAATCGCGGAGGACGCGTGACGTCACTCGAATTTCGTACATTCCATCGCCAAAGTCCGGGTTCTCTCGCATCCCAGCGTGCGTTCGTGTGAAAGTTGGGTTAAGCAACCATCTTGTGCGCGTCCTGATCCGTAGCCAACTTTGATCGTAATCAAAAAAAAGGATCGATTGTGTGTGAGTATACTACATCCGTGTTCCTGCACCACTTGCGCATTCAACCAGAGGCCAATAATCGTTGACCGATTGTGGCGGCCAGTGCGAACAACTGTGCGTAAAAATTAGTCAATGAAAAAAGCTGATCCTGTCGGTGGTGTCCTACCGTAGTTCACTACCGTTTCGACGTTCATTCATAAAGCGAGTGTTTTACAAGCGAGTATCAGTTCCTAATTCAACAGCAGAGTTCCTCCGGAACGGCGAACGGCCAGAATGCTCATCACTACGAATTTCAATCAGAAGGTAATTAGCTAGCTTGTGAGATACGTTCTGGCTGGCGAAAAAAAAACACACACACACACACTCTCTCTTTCTGTGTCTCCTCTAACCGCTCGGTTGTCCGTCTGTCTGTGAGCACACGGAAACCACCGAACAAAAGCAGTAAGAAGCAACGTGCTACACCTTCAGATGTTATTCATCCGTCTACATCCGGTTCAGAGTGTGACGGATTTCGTCATTTCAAGACGATCAAAGGCTGCTGCGACTGCGAGTGTGCAACTCTTTCGGAGGGGTGGGGGATGGTTTATGTAATTTATTGTATTCCCCGTCGGTTTGGACTTGCGATTGCGATTTATTGCTTGCAAATTATTGGTCCTTGACAAATCGTTCGAACGGAACCAGTGAAATGTGGAATATTTTTTGTTTTGTTCAAGTAACATTCCACTAACGTAATTTTTTTTTGTTCCATTTATTTTAGCAATTCATTGACTCGCTCTGTACGAACGAAGCCGAAGATTCCAGCTATGACAGCGATTGTGACGGTGAGGAACTCTCGCACGAGCAGGTGTCCCGGACGACGAGCGATACGCTCGGGCAAGAGTTTGCCGAGTACATAAGCTTCGGGCCCGGTAGTTCCAACCCACATGGGAAAGACGTGTCACCGACGGCGGCCCCAGCAGCTGCGACGCAGATCACTACGACGTCCGTGCCGGAACACTCGCCAGGCTATCAGCAGCGTGTGGAGTTTGCCCTCAAGCTTGGGTATACGGAAAAGTTGGTCCAGGCGGCACTCCAACGGTTGGGACCTAATCCCGCCCAGAACGAGCTGCTGGCCGAGCTGATCAAGCTCGGTTCGCAACCGGGCGCTAAGGGTGGCAACGAGTTTACGGGCGATCTGCACGGACACCATGGTGTGGGCGACGGATCCGGGCTGTCGTCGGTGGATCTCTCGGCAACCGTGCCCGGATGCGCACCGTCGACGATCAGCGAAGAATCTCTACGCCCAATAGTGATAGACGGTAGCAATGTGGCGATGAGCCACGGCAACAAGGAGGTGTTCTCCTGCCGCGGCATACGGCTGTGTGTGGATTGGTTTAAGAACCGTGGCCACAAGGACATCACGGTGTTTGTGCCGAAGTGGCGCAAGGAAAGCTCGCGCCCGGACAATCCCGTCAAAGATGGGGAGATACTGAGCGAGCTGGAAAAAGAGCGCATGCTGGTCTTTACACCGTCCCGATTGGTCGGCGGCAAGCGCATGGTGTGCTACGACGATCGGTACATTTTAAAGGTAAGCGTTGAACGGTGGTTTGTTGGGTAAAAGTACTGAGCGAGTTGGCAACCGTGTGATAACTTTCCTTTCTCTCCACTCAGCTTGCGGCGGATAACGATGGGATTGTCGTGTCGAACGACAACTACCGGGATCTGGTGCAGGAAAGCTCCGAGTTTAAGAAGGTCGTCGAAGAGCGGGTACTGATGTATTCGTTCGTGAACGATCGCTTCATGCCACCGGACGATCCGCTCGGTCGGTCGGGCCCGACGCTGGACAACTTCCTGCGTGTGCAGCCACGCAAGGGTGACCCACCGCCAACGTGCCCCTACGGCAAGAAGTGCACCTATGGGAATAAGTGCAAATTCTACCATCCGGAACGGGGTAGCCTCCCGCACAAATCCGTCACGGAGCGATTGTCGGAGTATGCGGCGCGGCATTTGCAAGCACGCAGCGGACACGATCCATCGGCTGCTGGTGGCGGCGGCAGCGGCGGCGGCGGTGGCGTGGCTGCTTCCGTTGCTGGCGGTGGCCGCAGTACGGTGCAGGGAAAATCGCTCAGCGTGCCACTGAGCAACAGTAGCAACGAGACTAGTCCCATCAACGATAAACGGAAAGCATTATGTAAGTAGTGTGGGACCGTTGACGTCAATCGGGAAATTAAATACTCTGTCAATCGAACTCGGCGTTCGCTCGCGCGCGGGGGCGAATGAAATGTGCGTTCGAATTGCGTGTCACAACCGTTCACTCGTTCTTTCGTTTTGTCTATGTTCGTTTGCAGGTCGCACAAGATCAAACGTACCTTCCGATAGCTCCAATATTCCATACGGTGCGGCAAGCATTACGACGGCGCACGGGCAAGTTCTGCACTCGGACTTGTTGCCGCTTCCACCCCACGCACTTTCCCATGGGGTCGTGCGTCAGCCACCGCCTCCACCACAGCAGCTGCCTTTCCATGCTCCACCAGTACCGGTGGCCAGTAGCAGAGGTCCTTGGGATCTTTCACCACAACAGCAGCAGCAACAGCAGCAGCAGCAGCAGCAGCAACTTCATCCACATGCCAGTATGGTGGACGTGCAGCAGATATTCCCCAAATCTCATAGCATAGAAAATATAGCACAGGAAGCACCGTACGGTGGGCTCCATCATGCCGGGTGCTATGGTAACCAGGCACACTGGTCCCGACAGCAGCCTCCGTCCCAACATTCGCCACAGCAACCCATCGCAGGAGCCGGTGGAGTTAGTGGCGGTTCGGTCAGTGTAGTAGTAGGCGCAGGCGCTGGAGCAGTAGGCTCGAACGATCCGAGCGATCCAAGTGGGCTGGTCGATAGCGTAAATCTACACCGCAAACTGCAGCGTCAGCTCACACTCAATCCTGCCGGATGCGACCCTCGAATATATCAAATGCAAAGGCATCAGCAGCAGCAGCAGCAGCAGCAGCCATCGTCCCAACAGCAGCAGCAGCAGAGCTCTTCGCAGCAACTGTCGCCACATCGACCATTGGCGCCTTCACTCAGCGGTGGAAACCGTCCGTCCCCGTCAGCGCATTGGGAACTACATCAGGTAAGCAACAACACGCAACGGAGCACACTGAAACGCAAGAACTAATTCTAACGTTTTGAAAATGCAGCACGTGACGCGGATCGCTTCCGCCCCTGATTCCACGCGCCCCTGGGGACACAATGGTCCACCGCCGGCTTCATCTTCCGAACCGCATATCAGTCTCGGCTGGCCACCAAGCCCTGGTCAAGGTCCGCCCACATCGGCACAGCAGCAACATCACCACCAGCAGCAGCAGCAGCAGCAGCAAGATCGACGACGGCTGCACTACCATCTGGCCAGTATCTTCCCGGAAGATCAGGTGCAAACCGTCATGCAGATGTACCCGGACGAAACGAATCCACAGAAAATCTGTGCCGCCATTCTGGCCATGTATCAAAAGATGTAAATTTGCGCCCATTTTTGCGCGTTGAGTTTTACTCACATAGAATACTCAAAACACTCCGTAGTGTTTAAGCAAAATTATTCTACACTTTCATCCTTCCTCGCCTCTCCCCCTCTCTCTTTCTCTTTCGCTTTCTCTCTATCTTGACGACACGCGTTCGCACTTCCAAACTTAGCATCGTCATAGTTGACTCTGGCGCGTGTCCTATATATTTCGGATTGACCGAGTCCGCGGTTCGTACTGTTTTATGACTGCAGTAACCACTCTAGTATAGTAATTTTATTATTATTTTATATTAAATATATCGAAGCGGAATGGGATTCCGCTGGGATCGGTAGCGAACCGAAGCGAGGAGGGGAAGGGGAGGGAGAAACGCTACAGGAAGGAAAATGCTGGCATTTAGAGATGTAAAATTAGCGTTTAAACAATGGGACAGTGTTGCAAAACCAATCCAAGTGATCGTCTAATCTCAGAATATCTCTTTTTATCTATCCCACGCTTCTTGCTGTCCTTGGCAGTGCTCTTCTTCCAACAGTTACTTCTCTTCCACAATTCGTAAAAATATCTAGGGAGGCGTCGCTTTTCTGCAAGAAGGATATGCAATTGGGGGAGGGGAAACTGATAGTCTAGGTGAGAAAGCTTCTGCTGGTAGAGAGAGAGAGAGAGAAAGAGAGAGAGAGAGAAGGATCTTACACATCTTGAAATACCTATGAAACTTTTATTACGAATATATTTAACCCGGTGAGCAACCACAACCGACAGGTGAGACGGTGGAGACGTGCATACAGACAAGGCAACAACAACCGAAGCCGAAGCATCGTATTTTTTCACTTCATATTGGAGTATGAGTTTTAGCTGTGAATAGAAAGAGGAAGAAACAAACAACACGCGCGAATAGAGAAAACAAAACGGTGGGCTGTTCGTTTGGTTAGTTGCATCTATTAGAGCCAATTGCCCTGTGTTAAGAAAGCCCATCCGAATGCAGTCAGTATTCTCGTTCGTTTTCTTTCGATATTATTGTGTATGCTTACAACCGAGCAAAATGTAAACGAATAAATTTATGACACTTTTAAATTGTTCTTTTTTTGTTTCTTCTTTTATTGTTCTTATGCTCTCGTTGACTGCGACCGAGTGATGCACTAAACAATTTTTGTCCAAGCAATAAAAACCTATTATTTATCTTTTCTGATTCGTTGGATTGTAGAGCTGTAAAAAGAGGACGATAAACTAGCTACGGGAAAAGAGTTGAAGACACCGGGGTAGTCTTTATTTCTTTTCCCATTTTACTATATACTACCACATTGACTGGAACAACAAAGTTAAACACGCAGCAGTGAGAACAAAACAGTAATATTTGATGGAAAGAAGTACGCGTCGAGTACAACTGTTACTATTCAAATACATGCATACAGTTAACAGTAGGTGAAGAGAGTATCCAAGCAAAAGTCCCTTCCCTTCCGAAAAGGATCGCAAAAAGTGGTATTGTTTTTTTTAAAGTAAAGTTGTTCGTTGCAGGAGATTCTTTGGAAAAATAAAGATATATGGTTCCGTGAATTTGAAGCGATTAAACGATTTGTGTGTTTTTGTTTTTGTTGACTTAATTACATAATTTCTGCTGTATTTCCTGTGTCCGGATAAGCAAATAAAAAAAAAACTGTTTTTACGAGACACTTCAATCAGACGATTAAATATACATACCTTTTTTTTTACGACCACAGCACATTTTCTTTGCATAACATAATTCGTAACAAAATTCGTTTTATTATATTGTTATTTGCAAACTATTTATTTGTATAATCAAAGAATAAGCCCACTCGCACACACACATGATAAAAATAAAAATAATCTTTTAATCCACACGGCGAACGGGTTCGCACGATTCAAAGAAAGATTGCATAGTATGCTAAACGATTAAATACGAAGACAACAACGGTGCAGAAAATGCCGTGACTACACTTCTCCCATTATTTTATTACTTATGTTATCTTCATCCTTTTATTCATACACGTGCTAATGGTGCATCCATGTGCCGCGGCTTTTGCCCGATGCACAGCATCCTTCTAGAAAAAAATACTAACAAAGAAAAGTGTTTCTACTCGTAGGTTGTTTTTTTTTGTTTTGTTTTAGCTTATTGTGGCTGTAGTTCACTTGCTTTATTGATTTCATTTTGATATTCTCTCCAAAAACAAACCGATCGCGTTGATGTCCGTAACGATGCGCACACGGGACGCGCAGACACTCTTTTCCTCTTGCGTTGAGTGTCCCATTCCTTGGTTTGCGCATCCGTATTACGGTAAAAGCTTAGGACCATACTCTTACGATGCAAACTGAAGGGGACCCTTTTCTCATCTCTTGCTTCTGGGGCTATAGGAGGTGATAATCGTCCAGTACAACAGTTTAGTAATACGCAATAATTCACTCCGTACGATATAATTCAAATACGACGTAAGGGTGTAGAAATTCTCCGAACAGAAAAAAAAGCTTTCAATAGCTCGTCGCTCCACTGTACTCCGCACAATCCGCGCATGAAATCTAGAACCATTGAATAACGACGGACCTAAAGTACCAACTAGGCATCCGCACTGAACAGGATGACGCTTCGCTTTTGTGCATTGCGTGGTGTTGTTGACTAGGCGCTTCCTATGTGCAAGATTCCCTTCCGACTGCAGGCGCAGTTCCAGTCGGTTGGAAATTACAAACACACTCGACACACGCAATGCACACTTCGATCAAAATTACGCCAAATAACAAAATCTAACACACATGGATTGTACTAATCATCGCTGGAAGGAAAACAAAGCAATCCGAACCACGAACGTGATCATACAACTAACAGCATGCGAATGTTGGTTGCGATGACCAACCACACATACCATCCCACACGCTACATCCGGATGACTTTTCAGATGCCATTTTGATGCTGCCGAACCGTTTTCACTCACTTTCCTTCTGCGGAAGGCGCGCGCGCAGCTTGAGGTCACCACTTCATTCCTCCTATTTACATGATCGAACAGAGCCCGGACGCTTCGTAGCCACTGGTGACCCGTGGCTGCCTGTTCAAGTCGACGCCCTTGAGTGTATCCTTCAGCTCATACGCAACATCAGTTGTTTCTTCGAATGCAATCACTGCTGCAGCAGCAGCAGCAGCAGCCGCCGCCGTCGTCGCCGCCGTTGACGCTTCTTTATTATTCGACTGTTCGGAACCATTCAATTCGTCCTTCTCCTCCCAACACCCAATACCGTCCTGGCTCACCTCGTCGAGCGTGATATCACTTTGGTCCAGCGCACCACAACCGTCCGGACCGACTGCTCCACCTTGGCTATCTTCGTTAAAATTATTCACATTCATACCGTTGCTAGCGTCGCCAGTGTCACCGTCACCATGGTTACCACTGTTCGCCGGCTGACCGCTCATGGCACTCGTTTTCGTTTTTGTGATGTTAATCCTGATCTTGTTCGGTACGACCACCGTCGACTGTGGTGCATCCTGCAGCTCCACATTGCCGTCGATAGAGGCCTTCGGCTGTGTCAGAACGCCCATCTGATTCGACGATTCGGATGGTGATGGAATGCTTTCAACAACTACGTCTTCGATTTGCTCTAAAAAAAAACAAGCACACGCACACACATACAACATTAGTTCAATATTCCTTAACAGTCTTTTAACATGTTGGATTATTTAAATATTTTAATGCAAAAAAAAATATATATATACACACACATTTCCGGAGCATAATGGAGCCGACTTACCCTCTTCAGCGTTGTTGATCGCCGGCGGTGAACTGTGTTCGTCCACCTCGAGTAGACTAGACTCGATCGTACCGACGTCCTCGAACAATGCATCCTCTTCGTCCGCCTCCTCATCGTCATCCTTCGGTTCCTCCTTGATCTTCACACGCAGCAACGATGACAATGAGTTTTCACCATCGGCATCGCCTTTCCCGTCTGTTTGTGCCGTTTCATCGATCGGTTTATCTTCGATCAGGTCCAAGTCTGTCACCTCGATGTTGGGCTCCTGGATGAAAAGATCCTCATCGATTTGACGTTCCTGGAACTCTGGCTGCCGGGGCGACTTTGCCACTGTCGCAAGCGGTTCTTCATTCTTTTCCGACTCAGCAGCGTCACCGTTGGTGTCGCCTGGCTTCGTTGCGGAAGCGCCACCCGATCGATCCTCTTCGTCGTCAAGAATTTCTTCAACCACGGGTTCCACGGTAGGCAGCACGATCACATCGTCATCGTCATCGTCCTCTTCCATACCTTCACCTGAAGTAGAGTAAGTAAACCAGTACAATTTGCCATCCACGCTGTGCTAGGAGCTGCAGTGTGCTTACCTTTCTTACGACCATCGCCTTTCTGCTCGTCGTCACCCTTACCTTCACCCGCACCGTTGTTCCCTTCGGTCGTGTCCATCGCATCGTCAGTCTTGTGGCTCTCATCTAGCGACGCACCGAGCGTTCCATCGCCCAGCGTCGTCTCGGTCATCGTCAACGATGCCTTGTAGTCCTCGTAGCACAACGGATGATACGTGCTACCATCGACTCGTATCGCATTTTTCAGGTGCCACTCTTCTGTTTCCTCGTTGTAAAAATGCTCGAACACATCGTGGCACATGTGACACTGCCGGTCGTTTTCGTCCGTCCCGGCTGGGCAGCTGGGGTGCGGCGAGTCGGCGTTCGATGAAAACTCTTCCCCATCACCGGTACCGCTGTTACCGGCTCCGACGCCTCCAGCACCTCCACCGGTACCACCACCGATGCCACCCTTCTTCAGCTCGCCCTGATCAGTCTGCTGCGTTTCGAACCAATTCTTTTCGCGCTCCTCCAAATCCTCGATCTCTTCGTACTGAATCCAGTCCGAGACGTCGTAGTACCACTTGCGTGAGTGTGCCTTACGGGCCGAGTCTCGATCGCGCCGATTTTGCCGGAAGTGCCAGTCCAGATGTTGGCTGTATTTCATCGTCTGTTCGGGAGGGAAGCGTACGCCACAGCTGCTGCACTGCATACCGGAGAACAGCTGGTAGACGATTGCAGCCTGCCGCTTTTTCAGCGTTTCCAGCTTATCGAGCAGTACCGGCTCAATCGCCGGTACGGGTGGTGTTTTATCCTTATCTTTGGATTTGCTAGCGTCTTCTTTCGCGTCTTTTGAGGATGGTGCTGTGCCTGCATCCGTGCGTGGTGGCGTAGGAGATGATGAATTTTCCGCCCCTTGCTTCGTTATAATACCGGCCGCAACAATCTTTTTGTACAGCTCCTCCACATTGATGTTGGCTAGCAGAGGTATTCCACCGATGGAGGGAGCTGACGGTTGTTGCTGCGTTGCGCCGGCTCCAGCTGCCTTCTCGTCCACTTCAATACGATAGCCTGGTCCATTTTTACCGCCCGCTTGCATGGCCATCGAGGGCATTAGGTTGGTAAGGTAATCCAGACCCTTAGAAACGGTCTGTGACTGGTTTCCAATTCCCGCATGATGGTGTGGCGGTCCTCCTCCGATAGCTGGTGGAGGCAGATTGTTCAACGGACCGAATCCTATGCCGGGAGGCGGTAGCACCGGAGGTCCTGCCGTTGGCGGAGCGAACGGTGGATTCAGTGGCACCGCCGGTGGCAGCGCGCTCGGATCTTTCGGTGGTGTGCGTAGATCGCGGTACAGCGGTGTACGTATCATATCGCGCACGTAAACCCGTCCGGGCACGACCTGATTCGGTAGCGCGGTAAAACGCACATAATAATCACGTTCACGCGAACGCACCAACATCGGCAGTCCACCGAAATCGACCGAAAACGGTTGATCGTCGATCAGCACCGTGAGCAGAAAGTCGGCAAACTGTAGCCGGTGCATTTGACCGTATACTTCGAACGATTGTACTTTACAGTCGAGAAACACCGGTATGATGAAGTTCGCGTCGACGATCATGTTGATCTTGCCCGCCACCAGATCCTTGCGGCTTGCACCGATCTTTACCTGTGGCGCTGGGCCGGCAATTTTCAACACCCGCGGCTTACCGTCCAGCATGATCGTCGTGGGCGGATCACCGAAGTAGCACTCGTACCAAGAATCGTCGATGTAGAGCTCCCGCGTCGGAGCACCCAACCGCATCTGATACACTTTATTTTCAATGCTAACCGATTTGTACGGCTCGTTGAACCCAAGCTCGAACGTTTCCCGGTCGTCTACCACCACCGTGCGCGCCCCCTTCTGGAAACCGATCTCCTTCGGTTCGTCCCAGTTCATGAAGATCACGGCCGTTTCGTCGTAGAAGCGTATTTCTCGCTGTATGCCGTCGATGTTAATCGTACGCACGCTATCGTTCATCTTGCCCATCGCTGGGTTTAGCATCGATTTTCCCTTTGGCGGGGGTTGCGGTGCTAGCGGTCCACCGAGCACTCCCATCGGTAGATTCGGACCCGGCATCACCGGGAATGGTGCCTGTTCCCAGGGACTTGGAACAACCATTCCGGGAGCGCCACGGATACCCGTAGCTAGCGGAGGTATCGGTACCGATCCAACGTTGGGACGATTAGCCCACGCCGGTCCAGGGCCGAGAGCAGGTTCCACACGATTCCATTTCGATTCGCGAACTCTACGTGGATCTGTTCGGGAAGAAAGCGTAATACAAGTGTATCAATTGAAGTGGTGCTCGGACGAGTGTATCAAATATCTCCCACATACCTCGTTGTGCACGAATTTCCGGTGGCGGAATGGATGTCGACGGTACACCGATACCTGCGAACGGCCCCAACGGAGGTTTTCCATCGAGCGGATGTATCTTGTTACGGAAATCATTATCTTTCAAGCGCATACCATGCGAACCAGTTCCGGGTGTCACCGACGTTACGATCACATCGTCATCACCGCTCAACGAACCATTGTCGTCGTACCGTACAAGCGATACCTGATCGTGACGCTTCACTTGCTCCATGCGCTGCGCTTGGCGTATCTTCTGTGTCTCGTTCAGTTGAATCACCTGCTTCATAAGGATATTGTACTGGTCCGGCGTTATTTCACCCTTCGCCATTTGATCCTGCGCCTGGGCAACGATCGTTTTAATGTTCGCGTTCATGCTGTCCATTGAGTTTTCATCATCCAGATCTACTGTCTCATCGTGATGATGATGGACTGCTGACTGCGGCAGTTGCCGATGGTCGAAATCTCCCGGTTTGGCGAGTGAGCTAATAGATCGTCGACGCTCGACTGGATCATCTATGGAATCAAAATAAAGCTTTTACAATTAGTGATCAATTCTACTCCTCCGTTTGCAACCGCAGATACCAACCTGGTAACTTGTTGTACAGCAGAGGTCTGCCGAGTTTATCTTTCTCTTGACTCTTTATCGAGTCCAAGTGCTTCGCTCGTATTAAGCTCTCTTCGTGATTATTATTGGTTTTCTCCGAAAGCGGAGATCTAGGTAGGTCCATCGCACTTTCAACCTATTTAGTTCATATCGGAAGGTGTACGGGAGGGAGATTAGAAGTTGCTTCTCTTTTACTGATTTAATATTTAATTTTCTTACCTCCTGAGCATCTTCTGAGATCAACAGAGCATTTCCAATAGGTAATTGCCGAAGATCAACATCCTCATTACCGAAGAGCCTGTACAAGGGAGAGATTTCAATATTAGTGCATACTCCGCATATTTCCACAATTTCTAACTTACGCATCAAGCATTTCCGCTTTGCTCTTCTTCGCCGTCGGTTCTTCACACTTGGTTGTGCTGGTGCGCTTCTTTCCTCCGGAGAATTCATCCATCTGTTCCGATTCTTCCGATCGCTTGGTTGAAGATTCCTTCGTCAAGTCTGAGTCGGAACCGTCAACCGGTGGAACCATCTCATGCTCCGCCAGTCGTTTCGATGGTGGCGGCATGAGTTGCAACGGAATCGCCCGCAAATCGATATCTTTAGCAATCATTGCCGCAAGGGCTTCGTCGTCGTCTGTCGCGCTATTATCTGCAAAAAATTGCATTGTAAAACGTATGCTCGATTCATCGATGCAGTCGCTCCCACTGTTTTCTTTCTACAATACACCGTTTGCTGCGTGTTTATTAGCACTCATTATAACCGAACTTAAAACATTGCACAAAAAAATAACTCTCCCACTAAGAACAACACAGCAGATCAACTCTACACCATGTGCCAACGGAAACGAAACAAAACTGTTAACATGCAGCGCGCGTCGTATCACACTCGAGGAATACATAAAGGAGGGTGCAACGATGAGAAAAACTCTCCCATTTCGATTTCAACACAAAAAACGACAGCGAAAAAGGTACCGAAGCGGCGGAGGAATGTGTATCCCTTTCGGTAGAAGGGATGTTCATACTTTAAACAAGATTCGGTTTTATTTGTGTTCGTTTCCGTTTGGTACCATTTCTGGCGCATTCGATGCTAACGTCTTGGTCGGCAGGCATTATCTGCTGCGCGGCCATCATCGGCGTTTCATCAACAGCGAACGCGAACGCTAATAACTTCTTACACTATTGTTCCTTAGATACCCGCGCCCTTGCGCTCTTTTGAATCTTACACCGAGTGTCTTGTGCTGGTTGAGTTTCATCCCACTCCCAGCTTTTGGATGAATGTCTCCCAGCACAATGAAACTGACCCTTGGCCGGAAACCGACACAACGATACCGCAGTATTGGGTGCTATAAAATAGGGAGATGTTTATATCGCTCTTACTTTGTACTTCCGACGCCTTTTGTCCCACCAGTGTCACAACCATTTCATCTGCTTGCTCCGCTTTCGTCATCGCGGTTTCATCAACCTTCATACGTTTCTGGGGGACATCGAACCGCAAATCAACATCTTGGCCCTCGGGGTTGGATTTGATTTCGTCCAGCAGGTTGAAGGTTCGTGCATGCTGCGAATTTTTCACACCGCCTGCAGTGGCTACCGGATCCGACAAGGTTCTACCTTCCGAACGGGCCCTGTTGCCAGTTGTTTTAGAACTATTGGTTTGCGAATGGTGTGTGGACGAGGATGACGACGATTTTTCCGACGGAGATTTCTTTTTTCCGGGTGAATGAGACGATTTCTGACTTTGCGGAGAGCTGTCGCTGTTGCTTTGCGTGCGCTGCTTCCGTTTATCGGTACTGCTGCTACCTGAGGCCCGGGAGGAGGAGTTAGAAGAAGACTTGCCCTTGACCGATGACCTGTTGCTCGAGGACGACGAACTCGACGAGTGTTCCTTGCGTTCTTTGCGCGGCTTTACATCGTGTTCGTGGCGGGATTTGTGCGAAGACGTGCTGGAGCTGGTGGTGGTTGAGGGTATCTTTTTGTTCCGAACTGCGGCACCGTCATCACCTTCCCCCCCACCTGCCGCATCCGCTCGACGCATTCTACCAACGACACGATCCTTAACAGGCGTCACCGAATGTGGCTTGGTGGTAGCAGCGGAATTTTGAGTTTCCAGCATACCGGGTACAAGAACCGGTGGTGGCACTGTCATCGGTCCGAGGGAAGGATGATTGTTCATAACGGGCGGGATTAACGTGGCTGATGATGGAACTCCGCCTACCCCTCCTCCATGCTGTGCGGCAGCCGCCTGCTGCTTTGCTAATCGCGGATCGCGCGTCTTTACCATGTTAATCATGCCTTGGGGAACGGGAGCGATGCGACTTTTCGGCAGCACACCCGGTGGTGGAACAGCCGTAGAAATAGAACCTAGCATCATTGGTACATGGGGTGTACCACCATCCAACTTTCCCATGTACTCCACAGCGGGCTGGATAAAAAGAAAAACAATGCAAATGAGTACACGCGGTAGAATAAAAAATGAAGTATTTTAAATTACCTCTTTCGTAACACTTGCAGTTTGAATGCTTATTTGCTTCTCCTGTTCGGCAATACGCTTTTTGGTTTGGATTAGCTCTAATTCCAGTTTCTTTGCCTGCAGTTCCAATAGTTCCCGGTGCTTATCTCTTAGCTGTTGTTGCACATTCATCGTCGCTGCTTCAGATCCCTGTATGGGAGAAAATGTACATATTTATACATATTTGTGCACACTGAGCTTTCGTACATTAAATCCCTTTTTCCAGGACTTACATTCACCTTCAGGAAATTAGGGTTGAAATGAATCTTCGGATGAGCCGTGATCGGCCATCCAGGGTCGATCGAGTTGATCTTCACATCCAACGTGTAAAGCTTGGGCTGCTCAAAAACGTCGTTCCAGGTTTGCCGCAGGCTGAACATTTTCTCGCGAATCTTTTCGTTCACCTGTAAACAAAAAAAAAGCAGATAGAATGATGCAAAATGCACTAGCGAATGGGGTACGGTGCGATGTTATCCGAATTTTACGTACCGATTGAAACACGCCGCAAAACATATTCACTATGACTTCGCTGAAGAGCTCCAGATACTTTTTGCCCACATTCTTAATGATGGAATCAACGAGGTAAAGTATTGGCAGTTTTACATCGGGCGCAACCTATATTAAAATCAATGCAGGTTATAACAGAAGAAATGATGATTGCATTCTTGGGAGGTAGACGAAGAGTCTTTCTCTTTTTGCTCGTATCAGACTAGCGACAAAACAAGTGGCGGTGAGATGGGATGATGCTTAAAAAGATTCCTTACGAATTTGCAACCGTCACACAGAGCATGTTCACGTAAAACGATCAACCTTCAGTGATCGTTAGGTACGCAAAAAGTACAACAGAAACAAACGTCGTGGACAAACGACAGAAGACATAATAGGCACTTGATACGCACATCAAAAGTAACAGAATCTTTCATTCGAAAAGTATTCGCAAAAAAAGATATTGTACCAACAAAATTACGCTTTGATTTGGTATAGAAGATGTATAGAAATGTAACACAAAGAGATTAATAACACGAGCCTTCCCAGGGCAGTTACGTATTTGACCATTTTAGCCGTTACTAGATGATTAGTTCTAATTTCGAAAGCAGCTTTCCATTGCAATAGATGAATCACAATATATCCGAAATTAAGGTACGGCACGATAAAAAAAAAATTATTACCAGTCGCCTTGCCAAACTGACAATGTTTAAACATCGTGTTAAATTCTTGCCATCAGACGAAAAACATGCTTTTCTACCACAAGAATCAAATAATATTACGGTTCACATCGCCATGACTGGATTTTGCCTGCCAATGTTAGTTCAGCGATATTATGCTATTAAAAAAAGCTGCCCAAGAAATTGCACAATTGAAAGTAAAAATAACAAAAAAAATAACATAATAAAACAACATTGAGCAAATTCAGTCGATACATTTTTTCGTAACTATATCGCAGGAATTAAAAGATATTTCGCTTCAGAATGATTTATTTTTCTTTAGTCACTGTATAGCTTAAAACTCTTCTGATAGCTCTGGTAGCACCTGTTCTTGTTAACTCCGTATTTTTATATCTTTTTACTGTTGTTGAGATAGTATGTTGAGAAAGTATGTTCAACTATTGGCTCATATATGAATCTTATTTGGTGAGTTTAACATAGTTTCGATTTTTTTTGCTTTAAGTATTAGGATCTACCACGAAACCGGATCAGCTTGCAGTGACGGTAATTTGTTGGCCTATGTTGGGCAAAACGAAGAAGCGTACGATGACGACACAACACGGATTTCTTTTTTTTTTGCTGCGAAATGGATGTGTTGAACAGACTATGGGTTTGTGTGGTTTTATTTCGCTATCTCCATCATCCATGCTTACGGTCTTTACTTTAATACGGACAGTATTATTGGTAAACATCAGTCTTTCAGATTTATTTTAGTGTAGACTGCAGTCCGAATCTACTTTTTACGGAGAATTTTACGTCAAGTGCTTAAATGCATACTCTACTTTAATCAATCAATTTGAATACTTTTTTATCACAGTTTACATTATATTTGGAATCGTAAAATAAACCCCAGTCACCAGTCCTAACCTCTTGCTAGGGTGGTTCACGAGAAACTGGGAACTTTCATCCTTCAAATATTGTATACGATATCAATGGGAGAAGCTAATATACAGGACGAATTTAACGGCTAGCATTCGAGATAACAGATCGACTCGTGAGTGAAACATCAAGAACATTTTTGCAATTGCCGATTACACTTATTACACGGATTCTACGCACAATGTTACTGTACTTCCTTCATTTTGAAATCACACAGATTTTATCACATTTTAACTTAGTAATTGCCTGCAGCTCGTAATGTTTCACCAACGCTTCTCTGGTCTGAAGCCACTCGAACCTCTAATAGCTAGCGTTCTAGTTTTTTTTTTACACCTGTGGCTACGTTTGACCGATTGGACACCATTGGGCGTTGATCGTATTATGGACATTTAGTTGTAGGTAGTAGAATGGAAAGTATCGACATAAATTGTTTAACCTTTGCAAGGTGTTTCTCCAACAAGGGCACGATGATCGGGGCGTACTCAAGATTTTCCTCGGCCAGTATCGTCAACATGTTTATCAACGGTTTGCTGTTGACATTCAGGTCGGCCAGACTGGAGAGGTACTCCTTCTCGATCTGCTTCGCCCGAGTTTCGTCTAATGCCGGCTTCGTCTGCTCCATGATGACTGTGGGCAGCTGTCACCAAACGCCGGGATCGACGTCGATGCACGAATGAAAACCGGGCGACGGTGACAAACCGCTTGCCTGGTTAGTTTGCCCGTTGCTAATCCTGCACCGCCGCCACGCTACAGGCGCTAACAGGCCTTGGTCCGTTACTGGCTGCCGTGGTTATTGCGTTCACTGGGAAAGAAAGAAAAGTACTATCTCAGTATCGAAACAACCATTATTCACATACACACACACACATTAATATACTAAATACGCAAACGAAGAGGGGTAGCGCGTGCGGAAAACTACTCCATAGTTATGAAACAGGGTCGCAAACCGAAACGGTAAAAGTCACGTCATGCAACAGCTGGGAAAGTTTTTGAAGAATGTGAATAGTTTTTATTTCTCTACACCCGGATCGTATAACTATTTTGGAAATGAAGTTGCATAGATAGCGTTTCGCACTTTCAACATTAACGATTAACAAAAAAAAATGCTACACACGTATGTCGTTTTTCATTAGATCTAGCAGTCCTCACTAAAGTGCACCTAAGTTTCTTCGCAATTGAAAAACCAAATGCAGGGATGTTTTCTCACAGGGGGAACAGCCCGACAATTTCTGATTTTAAACTGCACAATTTCACATCTAACTGACTTTCTAGAGATGAGAGGATCTTGCTAAAGTTATTTACTTAGGTCCATACAGACAATTGAGACGACATCTTGCAGTAATTGCATAGCATAGTTGCTATTTGACTGGTTTGTTATACATTTTAAAAATCACGTAAAATTATGACGCACACGACCTTCACTTAGCGACGGACGGAAAGAGACGCAGATAATCTTCCGAGTTTACTTCGTCGACTATTTTTTACAAATTATAACTGTTTGGTAATTCCCAAGAAATTTTTTCGCAGCTAATGGTGGTAACTATACACACTATTGATTTCGCTTGTAATCGGAACGACAAAATGAATAATCTACAAATTTTCTTACGAGCGCACGCACACACACAATATCACCGACACGTCAGGCAAAATCGGAGGCAATCCGAGTGACTGTCGTTTCACTTTTTGTTTGCTTCTTATGCTTCTTTTTCTTTTGTCGCGTTGAGTCACGCTGGGGCACATTTTTAAACCTAAATTACGCCTTCGATTTTACATCTGCACAGAAACTAACAGTCGTCACTTTGCTTACCTGTATTCCCTAGCAGTTTGGAAGTAGTTTTAGATGGAACTAGATGAAAATTACACTTCAAATTGAACAATTTCACGGACTACCACCGAAGCGCGTGTAATTTTTCTATTAACTAAGAAGATGAAGAAGATTGTGCCAGTTGCTGTCAAATCTGTCATTCAGTTGAGCTTTTTCGATCGTCTTCTGTCAAGTGAGCAACGTGATTTGCCACAATGCAGGATAGCTTGAATACGCCTGTGTAAACAACAGTTTTTGAACTAGCTAAATAATTGAATAACTTACCGTACAATATGGGAGACGAGGTTTGCAAAATGTAAGTTAGATTCATTACGCGATATTGTGCGCCCTACAAAGGACATTGTTTGATTACAGCTGTGGAAACAAACAGGCGAGATACAACTGTCCCAGATGTAATATTCTGTACTGTTCCGTAGAATGTTACAAATCTCAACAGCACCTGGAATGCTCTGAAGGGTTTTACCGGGAAAATGTGGTACAAGAGTTGGCATTACGGAAAGCCGACGCGGATGCAGCGAGCTCATCCAAATCCATGCTGGAAATTCTACAACGTATGGAACAACCCGACCCAACGTACGATCAAGACACGTCCGATGGGTCCGAAAACGATCCTGAAGGCGAGGACGACGAGCTGGATTCTGATGATGACGCCCAAGAAGACGAATTGGCCGTCAGAATGCAGGGAATCGATTTGGACAACGCGGCTAGTGTAAGGGAACGACTCACCGATACGGAAAAGGAAGAATTTCAAAAGCTGCTAGCGAATGGAGACATTACAAAAATGCTTCCCGAACCTAGCATATGGTGGACGATGGAATACAAAGTGGACCTGATTCAACCAGCCACAGACCTCCGATCTGAACAGGAGCAACGGTTACTAAAAGCCTGCCCGAAAGTGTGGCAAAAAATTCCCAACTTGAGCGAACTTTTGAACAAAGAACCTTCGCCCACCGTGCGGCATAATATTGCCAACGTGCTTGCTGCTTACTCATTCGTATACCGATACTTCTTAGGAGATATACAAGAAAACGTGGTAGAAGCGGCTGATTGTCTACTTGCCGTCTGTCTCAACCTAAAGAAAGGCACCGTGTTCGATTCCGAAGCAATGGCGGTGGAATCGGTAACAAGTGAGTGTCGAAACGAACAGCTACCCACGGACAACAATACAACGAAGGCCCTGATGACGGACGTTCGCGTTTTGTTTTCCGGTCCGAAGGAATGTGGTCAAAAGTTTAAAAAACTATTTCTTCTGGCAGCCTTGTCCGACGTTCGTAATATTTTAAGCAGTGCAAGTCGTGAACTGAAACAAATAGCGTCAAAAGATGCGAATAACGCGACTGATAACGAGATCAATATCGATGTGTCGGATCTAAAACACGTCGATGGTCCGCTGTTAAAAGGTTGTCTGAAGAAATTGGATTTCTTTCTGGCATACGCGAATTCCAAGTACCTGTGAGCGTTATCGTACTGTGCGAAGTTAAAGCAAATATACAAACTGTATTATCAAAATATAATACTTCTTTTTATTTTCATCTCCTTAATGAAATCATCTATATCCATCCATTTCCTTATATGTACAAAAGTTCACATTGTACACATTTGCCCTACAGTGCTGGAGCCGTGTTCGGAGAAGTAGAAACGTACCGTATAACAATAAAACTGGAAAGAGTATTAAACGATTGCCTAATGTTGCACATCTTCTTCCTAACGAGGCACCTTCTTTTCACTGTTCCCAGTTCGCGTGTTTCGTTACTAATATTGCGCACCCACTATAACCGGGTTGGGAATAGAACAATCATCGTCAACAACGATGCGTGTGAATAAATTAAAATACATAAAAATATGGAAAACAACCAAACACTCTCGCGCGCACTATCCGAACAAAGCTTTGGGCTACGACGACGAGGTGGAGTTTTGTTAGGGTTCGGTTTGTGTGATGCGTTTTCGTTAAAATAAATATACTTATGAGTCTCCACAATGCTAAAACATGGTAATTCGTTAAATACTTTAAAAATACAACTAAAACATAAAACAGCAAAAAAAGTCTAAGCGCAAAACGCTACAGAACAACAGACAATACAGTAGTAAACGACGCACGAGATGAGATGATGGGTTATAAAAAAAAAACATATGACCTAAATTTTTCCGAACCATCGCCATAGAAACGTTGCGATGAGAGAACAAACAAATGCCATTAGTTTGAAGAACGCAGAAATTACGCCCCATTTGCCCTCGTGTGTACTTTTCAGTTGAGTATTTCGACGGCTAACGGAAGCAGTGCTACAACCCCAGGCCTATTATAGTGCCGTCGATACTGCCGTGGACGAAGCGTTCGTGGTCGTTGGGGTCGTGGTGGTGGTAATAGTGTTGTGATGCGATGAAGCCTGCTGCTGCACGGACAGGTGCAGGTGATTCAGGTTCTCGGGCGAATTGGCCACTAGAACCGTTCTCGTGCTGCCATCCGTGTCGGTCTGCTGCTGTGCCACCAGATGAGGTAAGGAGATCTGTACCGGGAGCGTTTGGTTATCAGCGGTCGGTACCTGAAATATATGGGAGTAAAATTAAAAATTAAAAATTCAACCTGTGAGCTATTCCTTTCTGTGCGCACCACTCACATGTATCGTTACACCTTGCGGTAGACTTATTGCACTTTGTAATATATTCTGCTGCTGCTGCTGCTGCTGCTGTTGCGTGGCGTTCGATGGTCCACCGTCAGGTCCACCGTCTCCTCCGGCACTGTGCATATTTCCGCTGGACGTTGTGATTGTTAACCCGGGTGGTAACGTTGCTATCGAGGTGCTTGGTGTGCTACCGTTGGCAATAATCGTTGTAGCGGCGCCGTTAGATGCGTTGCGATTATTACTATTACTATTGTTATTGTTATTGCGATTGGATGCTTTCTCCTCCTTCAGCCGCTTGGTAAGATGCGACTTTATGTGCTTCCGCAGGTGATCCTTACGGTAGAAACCTTTCCCACAATCGTTGCAGATCTTACGAAAGAAATAAAAGATAGAACATTTGCATTAACAGATTAATCGATTAGCGAAAAAAAACTTGCAATTCGAGAAGCAAACTTTTTTGAACTCTCCTTTAAATATGTGCAAACTGCACGCAACGTAAATCTCGGTTCCTTACCTCTGTCTTCACTCCGCTGTGTATGACGTAGTGCAGATTCAGGTGTTCCTTTCGCTTGAAGCCCTTCTCGCACACATTGCAGATGAACGGCCGCTCCGGGTTGTGGCCGAGCTTGTGCCGTTCCAGGTGCTCCTTGCGCTTCAATCCAGCGCCACAGATATCACATATGAATCGCCGCTCGATCTTGTGCACCACCAGATGCTGCTCGAGGCACTCCTTCTCCGGGTAGGCCATGTGACACTCCGGGCAGCAGAACAGTACCGTCCCATCGATGGCGGTCGCTATGTGCACCTGGCCCGGTTTCTGGCGCTTCGGTTTCGGTGGTTTCGTTTTGTACTTGCGTTTCTTTCGCGCCTTCCCGCTGGCCGCCGTGCCATTGTTGCCCGTACCATCGTCAGCGATCTCGCCCGGCTCAAGTTCACGCTCTCGTCCACCGTTGACACCTGCTCCTCCTCCTCCTCCTCCTCCTCCTCCTCTGCCACCTCCGTCCGGCGAACCGACACCGGTACCGTTTTCCGTCTGACTGGAGCTATCCGCCGGTCCGAATTGTGTATTTTCGTTCGAATGATCGTCCGTCACCTCCTGCTTGATAATTCCTGGCCCTATCGTTACGCCCGACGGTAGCACCACCTGCTGCACAACATGACCGCCGTTCATTATTGTCGTCATCGCAGCGTTCGTGCCGTTGGCGCCGCTGTTAAACTTTAGATATGGCTGCAGATTGAGGTTTTGCGAAGGACGTGACGGTTGCTGGTGTTGTTGCAATTGATGCAGCTGATGCTGCTGTTGCTGCTGCTGCTGCACCATCTCCAGCAGATTGCTGGTAGAATGCATCGCACTGGGCACGAGCTGGGCCTGCTGATTCCAAACATTGGGAGATTCTTGTTTAATCTGCCGCAAGGGGGGTGGATTTTCACTATCAATTTTAACACCACCGGACGGCGAAGACGCACTGTTTGCTGCCTGTTGCTGCTGTTGCTGCTGTTGCTGTTGCTGCTGCTGTTGATGATGCTGCAGGATTGTGGTGGTACCAGGGTTTTGTGCGGCGAGCAGCTGCAAATCCTGCGGCTGTAGAGCGGCCACGATTGTCATGCCCTCTGGTAGGCCCTGATTGTGCAGCACCTCTTCGTCCTGGGGACTGTACGCCACCGTTAGCACCGTTGTGCCCTGCTGAAAGCCCTGAATGGGTATCTGCATCTGGCCCATTTGAAATTTCGGTGCCGTCGATCCCGAACCTGGCTGGGCTGCACCTGCACCGGCCGCTTGCGAAGGCATTGGGTTCGGGTTTAGCACCTGAATCTGGACGGTTTGTTGCGCATCGCCTGGTTTGGCACCGGGCATCGTAATTGGGAGTGTAATGTAGGCTGGAGATGCCATTCCCGGATGCGGCATACCGGCTGTCGTCACCACCTGCCCAGGGTGCGTTTGTTGCTGTTGAAACATGGCCGATGCCGCACTGACCGCCGTTCCATCCATCGGTCTTAGGAACTGCATGGCACCCTCACTCCCGGACACCAATCCAAGAACCTTAAAAATAGACCGTAAACATTTATAATGTCAAGCACAAGCATGTTCCAATCGAAAGGTTAAAGAGCATCAATTTCATTCCACTAAATGACATTCACTTTGTACGACGTTCGCCCCCAAAAACTGGCGCCATTTTTTCCGCTGGCCATGGGGAGTCAGTGCCGCCGTCGTGGAACGATGGAGCCGTCCCAGCAAAAAGGTCTCGGTGGAGCAGCAGTGGAGTTAACCTCAATCCTTACGATTTTCATCACGATGGAAATAAATTCATCCGATAGCCCCAAGTACCCCACGATCTTTTCGACTGCCGTCTCATTGTTTCTGTTACGGCCGCAAGCCCCGCACCGTCTTCCGGTAGGTCTGACAGGCTGGCTGTACACCATGCGAGAGTGACGACGGTTTTGCCCCATCCCGCTCCGGCGAGCCGCACGGGCGGGCTTAACAAAAAGTTGAGTAAAAGTGAAAGTTTTCTCTCTCAATCGTGGAATGAACTTTACACGCGGCCGGGCGCGCGCGCGCGCACACACACACACTCGATCGCCCGCCACGACGACAGTGTGGTGCGGGGCCACAAGAGGTAAAAGATAGACCGGAACGAACAGGAACCGAAAAGGAAATGGCAAAATGTAATACAACAACGGGGCGCTGTTGCCAGCGGCAAGTAAAAACACTCTCATGCTCGTAGGGAAAAAAGCGCATGCCAGCGAGCCACCGAAGTTTATTGCATCCCAAGCCCAGCCAGTCTAACCAATCCAAGCAACCCGGACCAGTTTAAGTGAATTTTCGGTGCGCAGAGTCGTCTTTCGGTTCTTCGTTGGCTCATGGTTGGGGCATTGCATTATAAAATTAGCTAAAAACTGGGGTTATTGCCATAAAATTACTAATCAAAAGCTGGTGTACTGAATCACTGCCTACTGTGACAAATAAATGTAAGGCCAAATTTTTACGATTCCATCGCACTCGATCGATTCTAAAGCGTCCATAGACAGCCGTAGCGAACCTTCAACAACCCTCATTGTATCTTACACAAGCGGCAATAATATTAATGTACTTAAAAGCATTTGTGCCAGCCACCGAACCCAAACCCCGAAGTGGGAAGGTTTCTTGCCTACGATTTATGGTTCGCGTTGAAATCTCTCGTCAACGCATGCTGATGGAGTAGAATCTTTTCTTCGGTTGTTAGTCACGTCATCAGGCACCAACGCTGCCGCAGCATGCAAACGTGCACCGCGGGCTCGGCAGCATAAAATAACGCTCCCGTGCGAATGTGTGCCAATTCTTTGTTCTCGACCCCAAAAGCCCTTGGCTGCTGCTGGTGCTGGTGCTGCTGTGTGCCGCGATGCAAGCCAGCCGACGGTTGTTATTTTCTCAGACCTTTCGCAACATGTCGGGCCGGGTCATGGTAACGCGTGGAAATTTATTCCGATGTGGCTTCGAAGTGTAGTCGGCATAAGATCAGCGATTTACGTGTTACGACTAAGCGCAGGCTAACATCGTTCTAGCAATTGTGTTTGTGTGTGTGTGTGTTTTTTACTTCTTCGCGTGATCGATTATTACCTGCCCATTCGATGCTGCCGTGGTAAGATTCTGTGGAAATTTGCCCGCCACAAGCTGGTTCGATCCGGCAAACGGGTTGGTAAACTGGGAAAAGTTCATCTTCGAACACTGCAAGAAAGAACAGAACGGAAAGGGATATCGAAATTAGTTTCATTACCTAAAACGCCTCGTACCAAGTGTTGTTGTGCATGTAAAATGGATGGCGTTTGTATCGATTTTACCTCTATATAATTCTCATTGTCATCCATCTTCTCGTCCACCCCCTTCCGCTCCATCGTCACGCTACTAGATTCGTTCATTAATGTAGCCGTTTGTTTTTTTCGTAACGAAACGTTTGACTCAATTGATATTCTTGTCCACGGTGCCCCGCCGTTCGGTTTGGGGCTTACTTTCCAGCTTGCACACGACGGTACCGTTTAACCGATTATAGTGTTTATAGTGTTTTTGTCTGTCCTGCTGTGGTTCCCTGTGTCACCGGCAGCCTTAAGCCTGTGGCTGCATAACTAAACGGAATTCACGTACACCCCCCAGATTGCCGGGTTTCGGTGAGCATTGAAACATCGATCAGGCAGCGAAACGCATGAAATGCTAACGGGATAAACGGGACAGTTCTCACTCGATTTCACATCGCTGTGCGACGCGACGACGACGATGACGGCGACGATGGCAACGACGGTAACATCGTGTTTTACTTTCAGGACACACATTTATTTCATTCCATTTGCCATGGAGCAAACTAAACTAACGACTCTCACTTTGAACTCACTCTCAAAGGCACTCGGTGGGTTTTTATGTGTTGTAAATGGAACCGTTTTCGATTCGAACTCAATCGGGAGCGCAAGTGCAGTGGGATTTTCACTAAAAAACGATACAAAAATAATGTACTCAAACACAGTTTTCGAGCAACCTAAGAACAAATGCAGTACCGCAGGATAATTTGCCATTAAAAAATGGGCAAACTGTCGTCACACCACGCATGCATACTGGGACACGCAACGCACCACATTAGAGTAGCATTTTCAGAGGCATTTTTTACACATTTTTGTGATGTCATAAGGTAGGTGAAGTTTGCCTTTCACTGCTCACTGGCCTAACCGTACAGGTGGTGGTCAAGCGGATGTTGGAGGAAGTGTGAAATCAAATCTCAATTGCATTTCGTAACCCTTTCTCTTCACAACGTCGCACTAGCGAGGTGTTTCCGCTTTACACAGCTCGTTTTAGCGTTTGTTATACGCATGGACACCTTTTTTCACACGGAGGCTTGCATCAAATAGGTGCACTATTCATTGTCACTAACGGTTTGGATAATTTTTTTTCACAAATTTCAACTCAGTTACTTTTATCGTAAGTAAGTATTCTTACTGCATGAATTGCAGTGCGGATTTTTCTTTTCACTCTCGTTTAGTCACAAATCCAACATGCACTCTTCAACTGGCGGTAGGCAGTAGGCTGCTGCAATGAACAATCACAATAACAGCAGCACAAACAATAATGCGTACGCGGTAGAAATCTGAGCAACAGCTCGGCTCGACAAACCCACGGAAAGCAGCAGGTCAGAGAGGAACGCGAGTGCTTTCACATCGATAGTGAAACTACTTTCAGTCGTAAGGCGCAATGATCGCGCATGTTCCGTTCCGTGCTGGGAAGCAACAACACAAACAAAAACCAACCCCGATCTCGACCATATACACACACACATACACACACACCGAAGAGAAGCGTTCGAGCACGGTGTAAGATATTGCGAATATCTCGAAAACTATACGACCGACCCGGATCGCGGATCCGACCACTATGACGTCGTGGTCGGCGAGGCCGTTCTCCAGACCGGAGTCCGAAGCGTATGCGGATGTAGCCGGAGCGCTGAGATGATCGTCGTCGATCGCCACGAAGCAGCAGCTGAAGAGAGCATTGTGCGGCCGATTTCGTCTTACTTCGGGCTGCTCGGGCTGAACGCCCGAAGTCGCTTAATGCTCGTGTTGCTATGCTTTCCCTTTACCGTGTGTACGTCACGATGGAGCGACTTGTGCGCGGTGCGATAGATAGGCGTGATTAAAATCACTCTCAATGGGCGCTGCAACGACGTTCACTACCAATACACAACGAGGAAATGCCAAGTGTCAAACAGGCGAAGAATGTGTTCCCGTGTCGCACGTGACAGAGGCCTGGCTGGCTACGCTTTTTTTTAGAACAAACATAATACGAAACATAGGTTAAAAATGATGAGATCACTTTTAATTTTCACGCTTTGCACGCTTTATGCTCACGAAACATCGGCTCGTAAACGTGTTTCGTGTGTTGGTGGTGATCAGGCTGGCTCTTCACGAAAAAGGTTTCCTTTAAAAAAAAAAACAACCACCCAACCCCTCCTTCTCCTCTTCCTCCCCTATTGTTTACTGATGTTGGTTGGTTTGCAAAAGTTCATCCACCAGCGGACGATGAGCGCAAAAAAAGTAGAGAAAAGAAACATTCACAACGAGCCTGCTAGTGTTCACACGATATGCTAGTAGTTCGATAGTAGTCGTTACACTATCTGCGCTTACGACCACTGTTCAGTGGCATGGCAAGTAAGGTATTACGCACAACGAATCTAATGTTTACATAAACCAGCAAACGGGCGGATCATCCATACCACACACCGTTTGCGAATGTATGCACCTCGAGGGGGTTTGTGTGTGTGTAATATCGTTGGTACCTTCTGCGAACGATGATGAATCAGCGACAACATCGTACAGCGAGAAATAAGCAATCATATGATTTGGAAATATCTTCGACCGTTTCGTGTCTGACCGACAGAAAAAGTCAGATTCAATCCAAGAAAATAGTATTTATTTGTTAAATATCTATAAAAATTACCCCTCTAATTTGTTTGTGTGTAAACAGGCATTGAAATATACATCCAAACATGTTTCCTTGACAACAACATTTGGCGGAGAGAAAAGATCTCGTAGTCGAGCTCCAGGTTCGTTGTTTATACTGTCGCTCAAGTCTTTTGTACTGGAAGGCTTTAACCAAAGTAAGGCTCGACGGGCGATAAATTTTTAAAATGCCGTCAATATGTTTAGAAAAATGTATCACATTTAGTATGATTTAGCAACAACTATTGAGTTGGTAAGCGTGTCACTCGACCTTACTTAATAATAGCTTTCCATGTAAGAATAATGCTCTTTTAATTCCTATCCACCAACCAAAAGTCGACAAACATTTCCGATTGGTCTCCTCACAAAGTGTGCCTGTATTTTCATACAGTCATGCCGCATGACGACGGATGCATGATGCGGTCGCTCGCTCGCTCGCACGTATGTTTTGGCCCTTTTTTCCTTCTCCCACCACCCATGCTGGAGGCAGGCCATACCATGCCAATGCCTTGCCAGTTTTGCGCGACCAGTTCGCCTTGCGTTTCGAGGCGCGGTGCTCCGTGCGCGTTCCGTGCGGGGAGAAAGAAAATTTAGAAAGTGGAGAGAGAGTTTTATATAATCCACGATGCTGGCCGTACAAAACCTCAAACTGCGATTCGATCGCAAACGGAGCGGTCGTCGTTGTTTAGGTTGTCTTGCATTGTATTTGCCGTCTCCGTCTTGTGCCTTCCTGCACTATCTCGTGCACCGTTTCCGTTTTCCCCACCCAGTGCGCTTATTGTTGGAGAACATTGGATCAGCTATCTTTGTCTAGCGCGTTTGCCTTTCTATTGCTTCTTAACGGAAACCAACACTATCGAGCGTTCCGTTATATTTTCAACCACCTATGTTTGAAGACATTCGAATTAGCTCAGTAGCAGCAACGGCAACAGGTTGATCGGTTTTATTTGACTAAACAGGAATGGACGAAAATATGTCGCACCTTATATGTATGAGACAGAGGAGGAGCTAGGCAGAGTTCTACTCACAAAGCATGGCGCCGTTTTTTGTTTTTAAATTACACAGTCTACTACGATTTCTACCCGTGGCGCAAAGCCATTTCAAAGCTTTCTTGTGCAGCAGCATGTTGTTGTTGTCGATTGTTTCCAAACGGCTGGTGCGAGACTTTCGCACGCTGCGTTGCGAGCGTGAATGAGTTTGTTACGCCAACAGAAACGATGGAGCTGATCTGTTGATGCGCGAACCCACTTCTTTCACGACCACACTAACCCACAGCCTCTACGAGCCTCTGGTGGAGGCAACACTATCACCAACCACCGATCGGTGATCGTTAGGCTGGGGAGAACGCAAACGTTTATACGTGGGCCACCACGCCAACCAACCAACCATCCAACCAACCACCCCACGGTTGGAACGATCGTCTTCATCTTCGCTGTCGTGAAAGATCAAAAGTTTCACTTTCGTTTTTCGCTCCGACTCCGGCGGCGAGTCGCTCTAATTCCATTCACCTCACTCCGGTCACGCAGTTGTTTGTAAGCGCACTTTTGCTGTTCGGGAGCGGTGGGAGCAACAGAAAACAATGTTATATTTGCTTTGGCACATTGGCGGTAATAATAGTATGCGTTACTGGCACCAAAGCGCTGTTGGAAGTAAATAAGTAAGTGAAACTTCTGTCAATGGATTAGTATTAAAACAGCTCAGCATATTAACTACTACCTAGCATCTTTGTGAATGTTTTATTCCAGTCCTTTATTGTACACTTAGTTGTACGAGAAGCTTTAAAATATACATATACGAATAGCCCATGTTTAAGCTGCAACAGTACGTTTTCATTTCTGTATTGGTAAATACCTTAGGAGAATGCGTTAATAATTGTAACTTACACACAGCTGCAAAACACCGTTTTTGCATGTCTCGCCTCATTATGATCCTCCGACCACCGAACGACAAAAATAAAACCCTAACGCACTGACGAAATCAAACGCTACCGGATGACGTCGCCAGTAGATATACAGAGAGTGAAGGCAGGGAGGCAGGTGAAGAATTTTTGTATTCACATAAAAACCACCGAGGAAAGAGAACCATGAAGTAGTCGTATTACATGTTTTAGGTTTTTAGGCGTGTACATGTGTTTACTACGTGTTTGTTTTCGTTTGCGTACTGCTAGAATGCACTTCGTTCACCTGACAATTGGAGATGAATTTGATGTGCGGACGGAGGGACGAGGAGAAGCGCCAAGAATGAAGCAGATGCGTTGGAAACGTGGCAACATATCTTTTACTCAGCGAAATATTTGTTTCTAAATCGCTCAGTCTACTATGGATGCTCTGCTTCCACGCGAAGACTTGTTTGTGTTAACTATATTTGGAAATAATAACAACATTTTTACTCACCGTTGCGTTGCGTCGTGTATTTTGTAGCAGGGCTCGTAGAGAAGATTGCTTATTTGTTGGTGCTACTTTTGCACGATGATTATGCGACTAATGCCGGCACTGTCGCAGCTAAATGGGAGATTAATGTGTTGTTTTTGGTTGTCTATCCGGAACGGTCAATCAGACGGTGGATCTCGGCGTCGGTCCTAATTTTTCTGTCTTGCAATCACCGGACATAGGATATTTCTCCAAAAACAATTAACAAAAGAACCGAAACGTTTTATAAATATATTCGCTTTCTAGGAAAAACGCGGCACTTTGCTTGTATAGCAACAAAAAGTGAGAAAAACAAAGCAGCCGAAGTATGTTTATCTGGTCGTTATACTGCTTCCGTGGAAGGGTATTGAACTGTTCTGGCTAGTTCGCGGATTTATCACACTATCACTCACGAAAACATCCCATTTTCACTGTTTGTCGCACCCGAAAGCGATTTTCTCGTTCAGAATAAAACCGTACGATGAACTAAATGTTGTTCTACGTGATTTGATGGCGCTAACAGGTAACAAGTGGCCATCGATGTACACACGCTCGCACGGGGGTAGGTTTGACAGAACACGCAGTAAAAAACTAAAGAAACCAACAAATAAACCGTGTGTTTATGCTCATGCAACACTCGTTTAAAGTTCCCACCTCCACACGAAAAAAGCGTATTATGTTGCCATTCGTTCTCACACGGAAAAGACTACCGAAAACAACATCATCGCCAAAGAGCGTTAAGTCAAAGAGGTGGGCCTGTATGCAAAAGCAGTGACATTTTTGACAGCAACTTCAACGTCCTTTGTGCGTATGTTTTGAAGCTGTATTTATTTTTTACGAATGGATTTTGAACCATTCCATATCGAAAAAGGGTTAATGTTTATTGCAAGTAATGTGATCAAGATTACTGAACATTATCCGTCAAATTTTAAACGTGAGATTGTGTTCTCAAAAAGCTATGAGCCAATCTCTATGTTCACATCACATCAGCTTCCTATGAATGATTTTAGTTACATTTTGAGTAAGTTTTGTTTCAACCCCTGAGAATCCAACAACTCAATGCAATTTTGAAAATCCTTTGTTTTCTAAAAAAGGATTTATCTTATCATATTTGTCACGCCAGCTGGTCCACCTGCCACCGTAGATGGTTCGAGCTGTGTCGTGCAGAATCGAGCAGTGGCAGCTGTGTTTTGGATCGTGCTGTCCCGCTCTAGCTCATACAACAAGGTAGATAGCAGGACTTACTTTTTTTTTTCTTCGTGTCAGAACGAATCGTAAAATCATATGCTTTTTGATTGAATGTAAGAATTTTTAAAGCTGCTGAGCATGAAAACATCGCATATTTGTGGATAGTTTGTGGGATTTTTTGTGCGTATTCTGTCAAAATCTGCGTTTGAGGGGCTTACGTACGTCTAAATCTGTAAGTTACGTCGAAAATTAAGAACCATTCATCAGGAAGGCAGAAGAAAATGTGTATTTAACGAGACTCGTAGCCAACAAACAAGGTATAATATCATATTCTAGTGTACTGATCTAATCCTCTTTTTTGTGAAACCCCTCGACAAACTTTTCTGTCGGTGGGAATTCTTCGATACCGTGTGGTTTTTTACGCAAACATGTAGTGAACCGAAGAAAGAACAAAAGTGTTTCATCAAAACGTCCCCTAGTCCACCGCCTAGGTGGTTTGTTTAGAAATATTTTTGTTTTAGGCATAAGTAACGGTATTAATTGATTACAGGGAATGCTTAGTCACGAAATATTACGTTACAAGCAGTTGTTTTTATTATTTCGTCGTAATTTTATTATTCTATCGATATTTGCAGACAAAGAAGTGACTGCTACCTAAGTTGGAGATTTGTACAAAGTACATGACCTAGAGGCATCGTAGGATTCCAGTATTCCAGAATAACAATGGCAGGGCCTATAGACACGAGGTACTATGTGGCATCCGCAATTCTTAGATTGCGAATCAGCTGATTGTATGATCTAACACAGTCACTTAACCATTGACCATTGCAGAAAACGGTCCCGGGAAGAGGAGCAGAACGAATTTATGCCTCTATCGAAACGAATCAATAATCTACATCTCAACAACAGCCAAAATAGTATTGCTGGGGTGATCCCGGAGCAAGTCGCAGTAGGTCACATTCAGCAGCACGATCACCGTCTGCTCGGAGCGACGGGATCTTGTGGGATCAATATACACAATAATCACCACCACCTCATCGGACTGATGGCTGCGGGCAGTTCCAGCAGTACAGCCAACAGCGCCAGTAGCAGTAGTAATGGCAGCAGTAGCAGCTCGCTTAGAATCCCGGCCAACAGTGGAAGCAACAGTCCTGCCTCGACCATTTCGATCAACGGGGAACTCCTCGGCGATTACTGCCCGGTGCTCAGTGCCGAGGAAAATCCCCATTACTTTACTAAAAACAAAATCCTTTACGAACTGTACGTTGAACGAATGAGCAGATTGCAATGAATCGTTTGCCAGTTCTTGTGTTGATAAAACTTACCTTAACGTTCGTTAACATTACTGCTTTTGATCTATTTTATACGTTCTCGAACAAATTTATCGTATTTTCTTATAACTTTTAACTTCCCTTAACCATTATTACGAATCGTGTTTGAAACATACAAAAACCCAAACCCAAAATGCAATCAAAGCCCAAAAAGTTATCATCCCGGTTTGTTCAATATGTTTCGCATCAAACGAAAGCAACTGCGAAGAAATGATAAAGAACGGGCCGTTTTAACAAGCAATCCCCGCACTGCACCGCTAAGAATTTGTAGTCATTTACCTTCGATCGATGGGCTTTCGCGTTCGATTGCTCCCCAAATGTGATGGATCAAACCATTAAAATAAGCAATAAAAAAAACAGTGTGAAATGCTTGTATATTTTCGGTTACACTTTATTATCGCGCAAGGGGGACGACGCGTTTGTGGGGGGGTTTTCTTTTTGTTTTGGGTACATATGTTATTGTTCCATACCGGATGCAGATCGCTCAGTATGCGATTTACGGGCGTTTTAACTAGGGAGATAGACGCTTATTCGTAACTACTAAAAACTCTCATGGCTTTCTGTTTTACTGCGAGTGAGTACAATAAGAGCGAAATAGAGTAGAACAATCACTTGCGAACGGTTCTCCAAGTGGTCTTATACATGTGCATGTGCATGTGCATGTGTGTGTGTGCATTGCATGCATTCGCATTACGATCCCGGATTGTCTAACTAGTGCGGGAATCGTGACGCTCCACACGCGTTTTACAATCTAATGGAATATAACAATTTTAACTCTACACTGCTGCACGGCGGCAATCGCGCCCACGTTTTAGGGCGAGCGGATGATTTGTTCGTACGCCGCGAAGATGATCGCTCCCACCTCGACGGAACGCGTCTTGAGGCTGAGCGTCGCATCGGAGCTGCCGGGCGAAAGTTTCAACTCCAGCAGTACCCAGATGTTGTTCGTCAGCTTGAGCGACTGGTACAGCATGTCCTGGCCCTCGACGTTGCGTTTCGCGATCGTAAAGATGTTGTTGGCCGTCATCTTTGCCGCGACCGTATCAGCCGTACCGACGATACCGTGCAGGTTGTATTGCACCTCGTTTGCAGCCGGAATTTCCTTCCAGGTGGTCAGGAAGACGCGCTTGTCCAGCTGCCCGTCCTCGACGAACAGTACGTTTCCGTGCACCAGGCAGGCGAAGTAGAAAATGTCCACATTGTTCTTGATGGCCACCTGCAGGTTGTTCAGCGGTTCCATACGCTGCACCGGTCCGGTTGTGCCGAGCGGTAGCGACGTATCGACCGATTGGGACGGCTGGAGGGGAGCGACCTGCAGCGGTGCACTCGGCACCAAACCGAAGCTGTTTTTGTTGAGCTGAATGGCAAAACCGGTCATCGCCTGCATCGCTTTGTTCGTGAACGTCATGTCCATGTACACCTGCCCCGCCCGTCGAGAGAACGTGCCCTGAATCTCGAGACCCTTGCCCTTGTCCGCCGGTAGCCAGGTGATTTTCGGGATTTGAATCATGTTCGTGCTGCTGACCGGTCCGATGCCAAAAATGTCGCCCAACAGCCCTCCGGCCGGTGCTGCCGACGCCGGTGCCACATCGTTCGACGGTACGGAAGGACCACCGCCGAGCAGGATGTCAAGACCACCGCCCAGCAGATCGACGTTACTGCTTGCTGGTGCCGGAGCGGCCGGAGCTGCCGGAGCCCCGATGTCCATCGAGAGCAAATCGCCGATCAAAGATTCTTGGTTGGGAATGACGGTGGCCTCCTGGACGGACGAGCTTTCTTCTCCCGCAGCCGATGCCGAACGGTTCGGGAGCGATTTGCGCACACCGGCACCACGGCCCTCCACAAACGCCGTCGGTGGCTTGTGGTAGACACTGGCCAGTGAGCTAATGTGACAGATCAGTTCGTCCAGCAGAGTCGGCTCCAGCAGGTCCGTTTCCTCGGAGATCAGTGGCTTATCGGCTAACACAACCTCTTTAGCGGCGGCCGGATCGGTTGAGAGCAAACGCCAGTAGATGAAACCACGATCGCGCAGATCCGGATTGTCCGAATCCTGGGTAGCGAGCGACAGGATGTGCTGGACCAATTCCTGCGTATCGGCAGGACGCTTCAGGAACAGCTTCACAACCGCGGTGAGCAGCTGCAGCTGAACCTGCGCGTTTTCATCCTGGAAACCTTCCAGGAAACCATCGAGCAACTCGTCCGCGTTGTCGATTCGCTCCGCGTACTCGCCGATAATCCAAACCATCGAAGCACGTGCTTCCGGTTCATCCAGCGTGTCCAAGTTCTCGCACAGCGTGCTGATGATGCTTTCGTACTTGTTCGGGTACTTGCGGAAGATGTCCTTGATCACGACGATCGCTTCCTGCACCACATAGTTCACCTTCGTCTGAATGAGATCGAGTAGCGTCGACACGCACCGCTCCGCCGACGGTTCCACCTTGATGGCGCATCGTCCGATTGCTCGCACTGCCTTGCGCACGAAATCGACGTCCACCTCGGTGGCATACTCCTTCAGCTCGCTCAACACCTGCGCGATGTTGCTCTGGTTCGCCAGCCGAATCATAATGTCCAGCTTCTCCAGCTTCACGTAGATCGGATCGTTGTACTTCACGAAGAACACCTTCATCTCGTGCTTCAAAATGTCGGGACGCTTCTGCACGATCAGATTAATGTTTCGCAGGGCCACGTACTGCACCTCCGGCTCTGAGCTGAGTAGCGTCACCAACGGTGGTGCGAGTTTTTTCGTTAGCATCGAGCAGAAATCATTATCACCGGCCAGTATCTCCAACAGCTTCATCAGCACCTTGATCGCGCTCAGCACCACGGCTGCGTTGGCGTGCGCCAGTCGGGGGGTTATACGCTCACAGATCGATTGTGCCTCACGCTCGTCCTTGGGCGTGTAGTTGGCGAGCGAATCCAGAATAAACACTTGACCCCACTCGGTGCATTCGTTCAGCGCCGTCAGCAGCTTGTTGATGGTGGCCGAATTCATCTCCACCAGCGGTTGTCCACTAGCGCTCGCCTCGTTGATCTCGCTCAATGCAGCAACAGCGTTCGCCACCACCATCGGGTTCGAATCGGACAGCAGATCCTTCAGTTGATCCAGAAATCCTTGATCTTCAACCTACGGAGAGGAGGGGACCGTTTTTAAAAGGAGCGCTCGCTTGGTGAGCCCGCTGCTACCCTACCATCGAGCTGGAGATGTCGTACAGCTTGGCGACACACACCGCCGCCGTTTTGCGTACGTACGGATCCTCATCTTTAAGACACTTGCGCAGCGGTTCGCACAAGTACTCCGTAATCTTATCCACCCGAATGCAGCCCATCGTGCGTACAGCCAGCGCACGGATCAGCGGGTTCGTATCCTCACAGTCCTGAATAAAACAAAGCTCCGTTAGTAACGCGTTGACGCGAATCGCGATCTCGCTCTTTCGAGGAGTTGTTGTACAATGGACCTTCGCAGGGCCATTCACGGTAAACAAACAAATGTTCTATCAAATCAAAAACAACTAGAAGCACTCTCGATAAAAAGGGAAAATGGAGTAACGTAATTAACGGAAATCTTTCTTCGCATACGTATATACACTTTCCGAACATTAACAGAGAAAAAGGAAAACAACCTAACCAACTGAACGTAAAACTGCAAAGGAAATTACAATTCGCAATTAATGTAGCGCCGGTCGGGAGGAATGGGAGTCGGTCGTGACAGCCTCCTGATTTGTGGATGTGTTTCGTCCTCGTTCTGCAGCATTGTTTGCATGCTGTGAGTCAATACAAACGACACTGCAGACAAAGGGACGATCAATGGTGGATGGTGGATGAGGAGTCCAAATTGGCAAGGAATTCGATTGCATGAGTGAGGTGCAAGAAAAGCGGCAAACACGAGTTGAATAATATGTCTTTTTTTCTGTATAACACCCCTGCATCACTCTACTCGAGGTCTGAAACACAATGCTGGCTTTCATAACACTAAGCAACTGCTGGTGCTGCTAGTTAGTGACTAGTGTGCAACTAGCATCTAAGTATCTAGTGAAACATATCACAGAATTTTAATCGAAAAACTATACGTAAACTACACGAACAGCAATGACACATAGCTAACAAGTAAACACAACTGAATCGAATAAATAGTTCCAAAATCATAGACAGCATCGGGAGGGCCCATCCAACGGCAGCTGGTTGAACGGACCAAGGAAAGAAAGAAAGAAAGGAAAACCAACGTTTGCAACTCATAAAATCAACACAGATCTCCCAAAAAAAAAACAATCGAAAATAAAACATGTTAAATCGACCGACCAAAAAAAGAACAGTAATCATAAGAATAAGAAATTGGTAGCTAAAAACTCAATGTTTGGCAAAATTTTTTATTAATTGATTACCTTAACGAGTTGAGAATGTGGCAAATCCTTACATAGTTTTTTTTAACAATGTTATTAACAAATACATAGATTTTATATTTTTATTTGATTCAGTTTTATCTCATCAGAGTAGTACGATCGTAAACGGAGTCGAAAGAAGAAACGTAAAAAGTTCATTTAACGGATGTGGTAAAGTATTTGTGTTTTTTTTTTTAATTTCGAAAAAGGAGAGAGGAGCGATGGCATTAGCAATTGGTGGAAGATACAAAAAACAAGTAAGAAAAGACAGATACCAAGTTTAGTTCTATGAGCGTGTCATTATTCGTTGGATATGTAGAACAAGTTGAGAGTGAGAAACAGTCATAAGAAGCGATGACGAGAATATGAGGAAAGAATGAACGGTGTGAACATAGATGAAAGTATGAGTATGACAATGAGCTCTCTAAGCGCAGCAACTGATCGATAAAGTCTAAATAAATAACAATCAAAGATGGAAAAAAGTTAAGCACAGGCGGAATTGAAAAGTACACATTGAAAACAATATCGAGACGTAAGAGTGCAATGATGGAAACGAAACGCAAGGAGATGGAAGGAGGATAACGGCTTCGTTAAATAAAATTACTCGGTTCATCATTGAGGAACGACCTTTCCTTGCTTATTTGGTTTATGACACAATTCCCGAATCCAATCGGGACGGACTACCAACGTCGTTTTATCTCAACGATTAGGGGTCTTTAGATAAGGGATGTACCATGAAAGAAAGAATTAAGTGCGAGTGTGAGCACGCACAGACACACGATATTTTATCTATTTTAAATCTGTTCTAACTCTGTTCATATGAATCTAGCGGCGGTTGTTGGCTCTCATTCAAACGTTGGTAAATATTGCACAAAACAATAGACTAATTCCTTTCATTTGAGACGAATAAATTGTGAAACGTGTGTGTCACATTGAATAAATAAGAACTTAAGTTGGACGGTTGCCAACTGCTGCACGAACATTCGCGGTGGTAAAATTGCAATTTAGGAGGAAATTATATTGGAACAAAAAAAGTTGTAACGAAACTAACGATGGACAAAACAATTTCATGTGATCGATTGATACGATATGAGCAGTCGAGAAGATAAAAGAGATCGAATCGAGCAAAGTAACGAGAACGACATTTCGTACAACAAATACTTACCTTAACGAACGTGTTGACGGCCATGATGGCCATATCGGGCTGTGATTTGGCGTAGTTCATCAGATACAGATAGACCAGCTTCTTCAACTCCAAGTTGTCCGTTTGCATGCAATTAACCACGTCGGGAAAGAGGGCCGACACATCTTTCCCTACGGTCATGCTGGCAATGACCTTAAATTGAGGAAGGTGCAAAATGCGAACAATTAATTGGGCGCCACTTCATCCTTTGCCCGGGGGTCAGTCATAAATTCCCTTCGAACTCTCGTACCTTCTTTACCGCTTCCTTTTTCTTCTCCTTTTTGTCATTGTTTAGCTCGGATTTGAGTTCGAAAATTTCACCTTTCTTGGTGGTGGTAAAGTATTTCGAGTCCGTCATCTTGGGCGAAGCAAATATGCGAAGTCTGTGGGATATGGGAATGAAAAGAGAAAAAAATATGTTAACACTGGTGTCTGACCGTATTCAGTTCTCGTTGTGTTCGGTCTCATTACTGGATAGGAGCGACAGGAATCATGCTTTCGATGTTTAAAAACCTTTCGTTTGTACCGTTTCTACGATATGAACAATTTGCACTAGAACAATATTAGATTCGTACACTGGCACGCAATCACTGCTTTAACGTGAATATAATTATAATTGGGAAAATATAATTGTGCAGCCTGTTTCTCAGCATCGCACAGTGTCGTGCGTATAAAATTGCCTTTCTTGTGCGCGCGACCGCTCCACCGCGTCGAACCAGTGTCAAGAGGGCGTTAAACGGTTGCAACAATTATAGCAGTGGTGTTCCCAAGTCAAACAACACTGAACCCGATGATGAGTGAGCGATTCAGAGCCGCTGCAATAACAGAAAACATACAAATACGCGCGGGTTGCTCCACACACTCGCTTAATTAGAGCTGACGAGATGCAGGGAGAGAAAGCCGCCGCACCGTATTTCGTCATCAATCTCGCGACTCGTCATCCCCCCGATACGACGGGAAGTAGATGTTAGGGGAGGATACTGTCTTGCTTGCGTACGCTATTATATCGTCAACTCGCAATCAACACCACCACCACGGCGCGATCCAGCATAGCCGACACATCAAACAAGACTTCACTCAGCCAAGGGGTCTTCGGAGCCACCATCAAACGGTCAGTCGTCCGCATTTCTTTCTATGCATGCCCCACACTATTCACTGATAAAAAGGCCTGCACTGTTGATATCGCCCGGAACCGCTAGGCATGGACGACTTGTGCTTAAGCGAAAAATCGATTCTCCTCCGGACCACACGCTGGAGTGACGAATTTTTCCTAATTTCTCAGTATCTAGATAAGATTAACGGGTATATGTACCTTAGCGATGCGACGAAACTTCGAAGCTTATATACTTTGCACTTTAAATCCTATTTCGTGATATCTGATAAACGAAAAAGGGAGTTTTGATCCGAAATATTACGCCTATCTTTTTTCGATTTTTCACCCACTTTTGTGATTTTTTTAATGCTCAAATGTCAAATCGTCATCATTCAAAGCGTATAGCAAGAGGTAAGACCATCGAGTACAATTGCCAACAGGGCAATGACAAATCGATGCAATAGACTATGTGAAAATTTTACAAGCAATAAATTAAATGCAAAACAGATTGCAAAATACTTTCAATTACATAGCATTTGAAAAATAAATTGAGTATTTACCATGAAAAAAGTAGAAACAATTTATATCCTATCTGTCAAATGTGACATTTGTGATGCCTCTATTACGTTGAGCCAACCGTACACACTATATCACAACAGCAAACGAATTTCGAAATTTTCGTAAATAAATTTTAAACATTTGATGAAACTTTAATTATTTGTGGATTTTATATTATTGAAATCATCTTACCTTGATAAATATCTACAAAAAACTCTCGTCTCGACGCTTGTTGCAATGTTAGAACGTACCGATAAGGATTAATAACGGTTGCAAGGTAACGAAAAGAAACGGACTCAACAAAAGCTCTTTCTTTACAACATATGGTAGAGCGGAATAAATATCTTCCTGCTGGAAAGATTAAACAAATATCAACCGTTTACGACTTTTGTAACGAGCCATTTTATATTTGTATGGAGCAACGCATACATCATGTTTCACTTTTTACGCCACTTCAATCAGTACGTACTACAAATCTATCCCATTCATATAAAAGTTTGTGCACTGCCATGTGATCAATTCTCTTTTGTAATGAAAACAATGCTTATGATAGCTTACGAGAGAATTACATTACAATTAATGTGTACGAATGGGTTAAGTAGCAGGGGAGAGAGCTTTTGTATTCCCATCGCAAAAAGCTTTCCAAATTCTCAGGACATCGGGAAAGCCCGCTGGTGCGCGCTCATTTTCCAAATTTCGCGGCGTCTCGCTTTAACACATACTTTAGGTGTTTGTTCGTGTTTTTGCTTTCTTGCTCTCCCATTCACGACGCTTGTCCGATTGCCGCTCAGAGCGGCCAGATAAAAGCGAAAGCAAAAGCCCACTCAGTGTTTTCCATGACAATTTTCCTTGTCCGTGGCCGTGTCGCGTAAAGGCAAACTTTCAATCGAACAAGTCGGGTGGTCTGTGGAAGTCGTGGCCAGTCGCGCGATTTAATTTTCCCTCAAAAATCTGGTGCTATGGTCCAGTGGTAGAGTCCTTTGTGTGTGTGTATGTGTGTGTCCTATCGTAATACGCTGCAGCACCAGATACTTTGTCTTCCCATTGACCGGAGGAAGCTGGGTTTGGGATCGGCACGTTGTTTGATAAGCGTTAGTGTGATTGAAAGTGATATAACAACAGGTCGTACGGGAGGACAGAAGCAGCAGCAATCGTTTGGTATAGGATCTGTCTGCAAGTTGTTCGGAACTGGATGGTGTTCTACTACGTTTCTGTTTCTTCCTTCTAACGCTCTAACCCACAGGCGAAGAGAGCGGATGTTGCTCTGCATACGATTCGGTGTGCTGTACAGTGTGAAAGTTTTCTCAAAATAAGTCCCATTACCACTCCCGTATCAGTGGAAAGTGAAAACCAAGCGCGTGTGAAGTGTGTGTTTGTGTCCCTCCTGGGTCTCCGTTACGGCGAACGAAGCGTAAATGGTTGTGCACGATGAAAAGTACGTGCACGGCAATTTGTGAATAAAGGAAAAGTGCGTGAAGTACGTGTGCGACATCCACGCGAGAAAAAGGGAAGCGAGTTGAAAAAAAAACACGAATACGAAAACTCCCCGAGCGTGTGGGTGGGTGCGTGTGCGTTCGCGTGTGTATGTGTGTGTGTCTGTGTGAGTGTGTCTGATCCAAATCCGAGTGGCCGAACCCCTAAGCCGACGACGACGACGACGACGACGACCACATCGGCGTGGTGGGTGAATCGAAGGCTGTCTCCTGCCTTTTTTAGCGCTCCATTTCGGAAGGAAACCAACGGCTGTTGCTGTAGAAAGCGGACCGAGCGTGTAAGTATTAATGCGTCTGCCCGAAGAAAGGTAACAAAAGCGCCAGAAAGGGAAACGAACGATCCGAGATTTAAGAGAAGAAAAAAAAAACACCACACGCCTAGAGAGCGAGACGGAGCAGCAGATAAAGCTCCGTGAGGACAAAAAGTTCTATCGAAAGGAAAACTTCCGAGACGACAGAACACGACGATTGATAGAGAGCGAGAGAGAGAGAGAGCGAGATACACGCTCTACATAACATCGGTGTGGGTGGGTTGAATGGTGAATGGATGGAAAATGTTCATGCGTATGCGGACACAGAGCAGCGTGATCCATTGAGAAAAGTACGGGGCATTTCAGAAAACTAACTACTGTTAATAGAAATGAGAAGCCTAATGGGTCTGTGTATTCGTTTGTTGCCTTTACACACACACACACGCACACACACGCACACACACAACATAAAGAAGGCGAGGAAATGAGCGGAAATGGGAAATTTGAGAACATAGGTTTGCCCCATCAAATTGAATGCGCTGGTGGAAACGCATTGGAGTGTAGCTGAATAAACAACGCAGGAAAATTGTTATTTGTCAAAATATTTCCGTTGACCAAAACCAATACATCACAGCTTTATGGCGGTAGGGAGCAGTAGGCTTTGGGAACATTTTCCTTCCTTCAAGGTTAGCTGTAAGTATTGCTCATGGTTAGGGGTGTCTTTCCGATTGGCGTTATTAGTTGGACCTGCTTGCCATTCCATTATTTCAAACGGCAAAACGGAATAATTGCCTCCCATCAAATCCTGCCCTGTAGGTCGGTCCCTAAGCAGCACACGCTCTCCATTATCCGAGCAACAGTGGCGGTTGCCAGAGCAACTCCTTTCGGGTTTTCGGTCGACACCTATAGCCTCACGTGCGCGCAACAGAGCAGGCGACCAGATTACGTCATCGTTCTCGTGCCGAGGGTGGAGCAGGATCCGTGTTCTTCGCACCCGATGCGCGTCCTTGTCATCCTACGCAGTGCGGCTGACGGTACGGAACTTGTACCGCACAGAACGGAGAACTGGCGAATGGAGCGATGAAAGCGGCACCAACGATCAATTTCCAAACCAAATGCGAATGGCGACTTCGGCAACAATCCAGACGGCGGCCGACAAGGACACGGTCGTTGGCGACAGAAATTCATTTTGGAGCGGTTTGTTTTTGCTCGAGCGTTGAAACGTGCGATTGTGGATGAAAGCTTATCGAAAAAAAAAACTCACGGTAGCTTCATTGACAACTGTCTCGAACAAGCAGCGTCTCGCTCGCCCAGCTCAGCATGCCCGTAAAGCTGCGATTTTCCTTAATGCACTTTGCGAACGGAGCCGAATGGTGACGATATCTATATGTAGCTCCTTACCTTCTCCTCCCACCCAAAGCGAAAGCGCACAACAGCGTGCATTAAGCGTTGTATTCTAAAAATTGCAAATCGATTCGATGCGAGGAAGCAACAGTACAATGGCCATGCCCATGCACTTAGCAGCGAGCAGGTGGATGATACGACCGGAGCTCGGGATGCTCAGGATGTTCGGGAATTTCGTCATTGCATGCGTCGAAATATATTGCGTTTCGTCCGGATGCTGCTTCCCGACAGCATTACCGGTTTATATTACCAATCGGAACAGGTGCAGAACGGAAAACGAATTTAAAATTCATTTTTTGGAAGCGGGAATGGATTTATGCCCGACGTGGAGACGACCGAAAAATCGGATTTTCCTGAGTAGTAGTTAGTTTTATATTGAAAAAAAAAAACACACACACACAATGCAACCGAACTCGAAATTGGTGCTTGGAATTGAAATAACTTTCAACCGTGGACTGATGGAAGACAACACTTTAAAAGTAAATTCAAACGATCTCCACTTACAAAACAAAACTTCCTTCCATGGCAGGACAGATCTTCGCTTTATGCGGCGATAGTACCGTTGCCCCCCCCCCCCCCCCCCCCCCCCCGCAATGTTTTATGCATTCTTTAACGGTTGATGAAGCTGTTAACGGTTTCTTGAATATCTCGATTCTCGCAGTCTATTGTCCCACCCGCTCTGGGCAGATGAGATAAGCAATAGCATCTTTCCCACCGCGTAGTTTTATTTATTTTTTTTCTCCACGGCATTTTTGCCACATGGTTGGGTAAAACATTTCATGGAATATTTTCTTCCGACGCTACCATCGGTGCAGGAAAGCGTAAACGGTTCGCTCCGGGAATGATTGGATTCCAACCGCGGCCTATCGTTTAGTTGCATTTTGTGTTCCGGTGAATTCAGCTGAAAAATTAAACGACACAATAGTGCCAGGTCCTTTTCGAGCTGAAGGATCGCAGTAGGCAGGATGTGATAGCACATATGGGGACCTTTGTTTGCTTGTATAATGGCATTGTGAATAATCACCATACCCATGCTATATTTGCCGGTGAAACGTTCGATTTGCGAAGCAGAGAAAAACTATCCCCACTGCTGGTTCTCGTTAGAGGAAAGATTTCAAGAGCAAGAGAAGCTAATCGCCCAGTGGCGGATGTGTAGCTATGAAGGGAAATGAAATAAATCCATTTAAACGAGTTTCCTGCAGAAGCGGAGCTAGAGCAAGTGGATCAGCTGGTCGTGGACGTTGTAACAGTAGAATTTTCCACCGTGAGAAGCCTTGTTCTAAGACATGCATGAATATGTGCGGCTGTAAGTAACCGTAAAGCTACGAACCCTCGTGCCAAACCAAACAGCCAAACCGACAAAAGAGCCTTCGCTTGGTGTATTTATTTAAACTTTGCCGTTTCAGTTCGCACACAAACGGTCCCATCCAGTCGGATTCATCGAAACAGCGGAACAAGATAAAACATACTAACTGCCACCATTGTTTATCCACACCAGTGCCAGTGGGTTTGCTTAGCGTGTCTATAAATAGCAAAAAAGCCGCAGAGCTCACGGTGCGTGCGGAAAATATACAAACAAAAACGCAAGCGCTTTATCAACATACTTTAATGTGTTTTTTTTTCTTTAATTTTCTTTCAACTGAGCGTGCCGAAAATCGATGTCAATGCTGCTTGAGCCATGATGAGTGTGTGTATATGTGGTGTGGGAGGAAGGGAGGGCGAGCATTTTCCACGCACGTTAAAGATTTCTCATCCGTGGGCTCTTTGCGGGGGCCGTTGCGTTGACAAGCGTGGTGAAGAAAACTCGCCGAAGAAAAACAACACCACTTCTGATGAGGATGTGGTTTTCCCGGTTTGCCGAATGAGGGATACTTCATATATCGGATGATAAATAGTATCCATCTGCTTTCTCTTCACCGAATCGTCCTTGTTGCCTATCACACCAGCACATATCGGATGTGACGTTTGGGTGGTTGTGAATTTTCCGGAAGGTTAGAAAAAAAAGCGGAAGCACACATATGTAACGTCCCTCGGCCGAACGAACATGGTTTGGCTCTTTCCAGTACGAAAACCTTTTTTGGGGTGGAAGCTTTTTCGTTGAAGATGACCGCTGTTTCGATCTGGGAACGCAAATACTCATCCACGTTCGCTCTTATCACCATCAAACGTTCGAACCTAGGAGTTGAGTGTGAAGGAAAAAAAAAGAAAATATTTATAAAGTAGGCGAACCTCAAACCGCACATACACACACCCTTGTCTACTAGCGGTTCCGTTTTGCTCGACAGAACTATCTTCCAAGATTGCCTGTTCTTTTTTCCGCAAAAAGGTGTCTGGTGGAAATTTGTCGCAACTTTAGGCCCTAAATCAAATGGATGAAACGCTCGTAAAATTCACTTTTCCGCCGGGTCGGCCGGCAGTCGGCCGGCTATTTTAGCACCGGTCGCAAAGTAGTCGCATGATTATCGGCCGGGGTAACATGGCACGAAACGCGTTTCGTGTACGCCCACGGTCGTGTTTTTGCTTTTTAACCATTCATCGACCGATTTTTTTCGGGTGATGGGGAGGCTTTCGTGTGACCTTTTCTCCCTAATCGAATGGTCTCACCGGTCACCGGGCGTCCGCTTTACTTAGCCTCGTTATACATAGTTAGGATTCGGTTTCGAAGCGCACACACTCACCCCGGGCTCAATAAAAGTGGACAGATTTTTGCCAAAAAAAACCCTTTTCGGCCACGCAAATATGGACGGGGGCGACTGTGCCGATGCCGATCCATTGAACACGGTAGGAAGAAAACCGAAAGCGGATTTTCGTTTGCGATCGTAAAACGAGTCATTATGGGGAGGGGAGCGAAAGAAGAAGAAGAAGAAAAAAAATGGTTTCTCTACCGAACGTGCAGCAGTGGCAACAAGTGGCTTCGGGCGCCCGCCAGCCCGTTCGTTGCAACAAACAGACAGACAGGAATTGGTGGACGCGGTAAATGAAGCCATCAACAGGGACCATCGATCGGGCTTAGTCTTAATGCAATTTCGGATGTTATGCTGCCCCCGACAGCGCCAAAAGACGCCCGTTGGTAGTGGGCTCATGAATGGCTCATAAATCGTAACGTTCCATTGCGCTTTTGATGGCCTTCGCGTGGGTTTCTGGTGCATCTGGAGTGATGGTGATGTGGCGGCAGAGGAAGAGTAAAGAACTCGATCGAAAAGAGTGATTCAAGTGAGAAGAGTGATTCGGTTTAATTTGATTTTTATGACTCCGTAGATAAGAGAAGAAGCCTATTTAGCCTCTTTTCGATACATTTTCGCACGAATCAGCTGCAGCTTCTTACAGGAGTGAGTTTTGTTTCTAAACATTATACAAAACTAAAAGAAATAGAAACTTGCTTCTGTTCACGCCAACCATCAATGCCAATCGCACGCTGGGCATGAGATAATTTATTTTTATTAATTCATCCTCTCCGCCCTCACCGCGACCAAATTACCCCAGAAAATTGGCCTCGAAATCGATCCGACCAATTCGAACCGGTTCGGTTTTCGCGCAAACCGCTTGCGGACGGGTGGTGGCGATAATTAAATCGACATTATTTCCCCGGAACCACAACAAACGATGGGCAGGCAACCAAATGGCCGCTGGTCGGGTGTCGAGTTGCTTCCTGTTTGTCTCACTCGCCGAACACACACACACCATTATCACCATCGATACCACCGACAGCCGAACTAGCGAACCGGTTCAAGGCACCCACATTTGGGGCGGGTGAAGATGGAGGGAACGAGGTACAAAAGTAATGTAATAAAGGCAAAGGCGCTGCGCTCGGCCCCATGCCGGGAATCGGTGAAGCGCATATGATTGAATACTGGAGCCACAGCGGCGTGGGTGTCCCCACCGACCGATAATCCAACATTATATTGATGGTCTAAATTATTTATCACGCATCCAAGCCAACGAAACGTCGACCGTCGTGTATGATTTTGCTGTTGACAGGCCCTTCAGGGGTGTCGGTGTGGAAGAGTGACGCTTCCATTATTGTCATAGGATGAAAAAAAAGCAATTGCTCACTAAAATTGCTCACCCATGTAAACCAACGGCAAACATTGAATCGGGCAAGTTGGAACGATTTTTAAAAGCCACAAACACCGGACGGCACATAAATTGGATTAAATCCAGTAATCCGCGTTGTGGTGGCTATTTGCTAGCAATCTTTCAAATGCACTCAAATCCGAGCGTAATGTTTGCTGCCGGAAGGGAATTAAAATCGATCGACCCGCTTCTTTCAGCCCTTTGCCGGAAGCGCATCCGCTCATCAGGTGGTTCGTGTAGCGGGGGAAAAGGGAACCGGCACGCCGTAGTTTGCTTCAAATTATCAATGAAAGCCCAGGATGGATGTGTGTTTGCTGTTTACCCGTTCGGCGTGCGCATAAAAATATAAAAAAAAACGAAGGGGGAAGCAAAAACATAACCGCAAAATGGTATCCCCTTTTTTTACGACCTCCCAACGCTCATACGTCAAACGCTAACGCGGGCACGAAAGTGGTCGTGGCTTTTTACAATGTTTGTCTTGCCTCGGGCGACACGACTCGAAATGGATACTTTTGCAGGACTTATCACACTTATCATCAATCCTTTTCTTCTCCCACACTGTCCCAGGATCAAAGTGTGCTTTGATGGAAATATGTTCTACGTTCTATGTACGTTGCCGAAACCGATCCAAGCAAGCGAGCCGGAGACTTTTTGAAAGCTTGCAAAAGTCACCGTGGCGAGGTTTCGCCTCGGGACCGGCAGTTCGTGGAAATAATGGAGGCGCCTGGTGCCCGAGATGACATTAAACTGTATCGCTTTTTGGGGGGTCGGACCAATCCGGCCAATAATAAAGTCGATGTCGATGCAATAAATTTTGCCCACCCAATTCATCATTCACATGCAAACCGAGGCTCGTTGGGGAGGCGCATTGGGCGGCACTGGGGGTTGGTTTTTTTTCCGGAGAATTGTACGCAAAACCAGGGATCATTGAAGGCGGGATCATTGAAGGCGGAAATTGAACAGTAAACAGTCATTTCCGACAAAATGCCACAATGGGTTCGGGCTAGCGAGTAGCCTTTTTTCCTGTAAGACAGGCGAATGTGGTGGTGTTTAAAAAATTGGCGAAGCCAATAATGGGCACGGCATTATGTCTTCGGGGGCTCTTATTAGAACCAATTAGGCTATCAACAACAATCACATCGCGTTTCGCAATCGACGCTCACGTGCGCAATAAATAATTGCTTTTGAGGGAGAGGGGAGGAAGGATCGATTTTTCCATCGCAAGAAAAAAAAAAAGAAACGCCTTCAATCACCGACTCTGAGGAAGCTTTTCCTCGATTGCTTAATTGCTAATATAAATTAGCGTACAATTGGTACGGGTGGAAGCGTGGATTCATCTTATCTACAGCATGTGTACCGACGGCCCAAATCGGCTTACATAATGAGTCCCCTTGGCCTGGCTGTGTGTGAGAAACGTGCCGCGCTACATGTCTACATTTCCAATCGCTATCTATTGCCCGTATGCCCGTAACGAGCGTTTGCGTTTGGTGTGTAGAATTAAGCTCCCGAGCTACCGCGGGCAAGGGCGGGTAGAGCTGTTATCATAACCATTATCAGCACCATCAGCAAGTCGAGCGGGGAAGGAACTCCACCACGTACCCCGCCCGTAACTGGCTCAAAACGGTTATGATTGCGTAAACAACGGCAATGGCAATGGCATCAAAGCCGTCTTACAAAGGATTCCCCGTACCTTTCAGCAGTCACTTCGCTGGCAATGTGCAAAGAAAATGGAAAACGGCCGTACGCGGCGCGACATCTTTTCACGATGGAAGGGAAAGGTCCATTTTCTTGGCGCAGGCTACGAAACCTTATGTACACACCACGCGGGCCCTTTTTGCGGGATCTGTGTGTGTGTGTGTCTGTGTGCGTGTGTCTGTTTGTGAATGCTCAATGGAAGGAGAGAGGGAGAGAGTTATGGAAGTAATTAGCTATTAATCTTCTTTTATCACCGTGTGACGGGAACGGGAGTGGATCTACCAGTGACCAGTTCTGGCTTTGATAAATGTGTCGCTCCAGAGAGAGGGGGAAAAAAACCATCGCTCGACAAGTAAAAACCTTCCCATCCACATGTCCTTGTTGCGTTTGTGGTGCAAATTAAAATGCTAAATGGCTCGTTCCTAATGCCAAACAGCAAGCCTTGCTACTGCACAACTGATGAACAAAAAGAGCTTCACCATCCAAGTGACCCGTGGTGTAGATTGATCGTACAAACGTACTCACAAATGGAGTACATATAGGGTACAAATAAAAAAAAATGGTGGAGGGAAAGTAAACGCCAAGTTGGATAGACGAGACGAGAGAAGGAGAGTGAGAGCGTAAACACGGTCATTAGATTCGTCCATAATAGCGACATTTCATTAGGCTGTTGGTAAACGCGTAGCTGCCAGCCGGGACGGAAGTAGGACACCCCGAGTTAGGCCCGAGTTGATTATTTACCATTGTCTTTACGCACCGTACCCAAAACGGCCGGCCCGTTGTAGGTAGGTGGCTTGTAGATTTATGGTTCTGTGTAGTATAAATAACTGCACTGCACGCATTTAAATAATCGAGATTTATCGTGTGGAAACTACTACTTCCTACACACTTCATTTTCATCAACTACAATTACTTCGCTCCATTTCCCTACACGCGGTCGTTCGAAAAACCTCCGGCAAAAGGTACGAAACGATCGAAAAACAAAGAGCGGTGTCGAAGTTTGCGAGAAAAGCTGAAGCAACCTGATTCAATGGGGTCACCAATCAAAAAGTTGTTGCCAACAGATAGTGCAATCCCACGTGACACCGCGAGCGAAACTATTCAAACCGCCGGCAAACACACGGCATACGGAAAGCGTTGATAAAACTCCGTTCCAACTGGTTGTTTAAAGCAGCTCGTTCGCCACATTACGGTTGCCATTTTCAGTTGTCGTTGTCGCCGAGTTCCGGCAGCTGGAACTTACCTTTACGATCGCTTCCAACTCACGATGCGCAACGCGGACGGGACACGGCGGTCGTAAAGAAATAAACCCAGCCCCTCCCAGGTCGCTCTCTCCCTATCCCCCCCACTCCCCACTCCCCCGGGAGCGTTTATTTTTTATGGGCAAATAGAAAAAGTTGGCTTTTGTTTGCCCGGATGGTCAGTCGAAGGCGAAGGATTACCTGGCCCGTGGATGGGGCCGAATGTGCCGAAGGTAAAAATCTTATTTTCTCCAACTATGCGCTTTTCCGGCGGGGCGCATGTACGGTTTAGCGGAAGCTGCTGGACGGATCTGGTTATGGACGATGTTTGTTTTATTACCCTGCCACACAGCACACAGCCCTCCGGCCTGCCGGCACGAAATTGAGTTCTCTCCATTTGGAGCTTCTTTTTGTTTCGGGGGGTTTTCAATACAACCCACCTAGAGTAAGTCATTTCATGCTACGTTGGCGAAAACTTTCCATATTTCCGTATCGATCGGTAAGGATGGAACCGTGGATAAGCATGCAATACACGAGAGCATGGAATAGGATGGATGGGTTTTATTTTTTGTTTGTTGCATCCCACCGAAATAATGGCGCGGTTGGCCATAAGATCGAAGATGTAAATGAAGCATCGCAATCTATTTGTTATTCAAAGCAACATGGAAAATGCATTCATGAAAAATCGGCATCCCACGCCATCGCTGGGTGGTGCTCGAAATCGCCAATACGTGGGTCGTCGTGCGGTGGGTTTTGCGATCAATACCTCATTTCATCGTGCATCGTGCATCGTTCCATGCTTTCAGGCGAAAATTAACGTTTTTGTTTAGTGTGTATGCGTTTTTTTTTTGGGTCCGATGCTATCGGCAGAAGCATGTGTAGTAAAATTTTTACATAATTCTACTCCGCTCCACGCCAGGAACAGGGCATACGGTTGGCGGCGGTCATAATTAATACCTCGGGCCAGTGTTTTGCTTCTCTCCCGCGCACCGTCGGCAAGTAATTGGCCACATTCGTGCCCGTGTGAAATATGACTGAAATTACACGTCACTTGTTTTCGGTTCGGTGGATGGAAGCAACGCCTGCTTTGCATCTTCCCACGGGTGGCAGAGTAGTTGAAATTAAAGCTGGATCAATAAGGCTTCTTCGCTTTCGCGTCGCGCGGACTCGGACGGACGCCCGTCCGTATTTGTCTTCCCCGTTGGCCCGTTAAATTGAAATTACACTCCAAATTGCCATAAAATGCTCTAATCTCTTTTCACTCGCCGCTGCGCGGGTGTAATTTTATTTTGAAATGCATTTTGCTGCAAGGGACGGGTGTGATCGGAACCATTAGTGGTGGGCACTGAGTCGTGTGCTCCGAAGAAACACTACGTCCCCGTTATCCCCCACCAAGCAGCGAAGTCACACCACAAGGCATGAAAAACAGGGAAAATCGTTACGGTAATGAACGGTGTAAATGGAAAGCAATCTAGTAATAGTCGTTTCTGGTGCAAAGAAACAATAAAAAAACAGAATCCAAGCAGCTAAGATGGACAGCGAACGCACCACGGAAAACAGCTGTGTGAAAATCAAACCGCACTAAAAACGGGGTTAATCGCGTTTACTAATCCCCCCGTCGGTGCGGTGTTCTCACACAGTGCCATAAGACAAATAATCAGTCCGCCCGGTTATCCACCTGCCTTGCTGCGGGGTTACGGAAGAGTGACATTTTAATAATTCCAAGCAGGATTTTATTGGATTTTCTAATGTGCCTTCAAGCGGCAAGCGGCAAGGCGAACAAACTGGCTCCGAAAAATGGATATTCGCAGGCACCGAGCAGCAGCAACCGAAGTAGTGTTGGTGAAAACAAACCCAAGAAAAATCAATAAAACGGATGAAGTAAATGTAAAATAAAATAAACACTATTCGGCGCTGAGCAACGTAGAAGACGACGTGTGTTTCTTTGAGAAAGTTTCTCTATGGTGCGATGGCGATTTCGTTCGTTAGTTTTTGTTTTGTTCGTTTTGTTACAACAAGCATGTGAACGGAATTAAACTTGCTTCCCATACGCTTTGCAGAAAGTTAAAGGTTGGTAAAGTGGGCAAGGAGCATTTTTGATTAACTCCATATACGGTTATAACTAATTTAGGGAATGACCCATAAAACTGGTCTTCAATTCGAACTTCTCGTGGTCGAACGTTATTGCAATAGTCCAATCGTGTTTGGAAGCACCACAAAATGAGTCCTTTCCGGAGATGGAGATGCAGATTAAGGGACGGTCATGATCAACAACTACAGGGCTTTCGGGAGAATCCAACAACAATCGCTTGTTTTCCCTCGCCCATCCCACCGTGGTTCGTTTAGGGATGTGTTTAGTATTTTTTTCCCCCGGAATTGGCACGATTATATCACCCTCACTTACACCGGGACACAGGGAGCCCGGATAAGAAACAACAAAGGAACCTTTTTTTCGAGAAATGTAATCGCTCCGAACGGAAGACATTTTGAAAGGAAAAAACCCCCCAAAACGGAACGGAATGGGGGAAAATCCTAATCCCCGTGCAAGCTCGTGTGAGAAAAACAAACAAATTAGTTATTCTGTCCTCACAAGCAAGCTTCCGGTTGCCGAGCTTCGTCGGTTGTTGGGCTCTCGTGTGTGAAGGGGAATTTTTTACGCCACCAGCCGGTACTTGCGCTGGATGTGAAATCGCGTGTCGCGTGACGGTGAAAGTTCGTGTTTTAATTGAAGGAAAATCAGAAGCTATTAAAAATCAACCTCGAATAGCTTCCATTTTTTTTTTCGTCCAACCGTATGTGCAAAATTAGCACAATTTCATTTGATGTTTGTATTGAATTCTAGCGTCCCCAAATTCGTTCGGCTTGTTTGTTAATACGATACACCCAGATGGAATTTTAATGATTGTTCTTGCAATGCCGACACAATGAGGGCATTATTGGTTGATTCAGCTTTCGCCCGCTTTTCCCCATTGGCGGCATAGTACGAAGCGATGCTTCTCTTTTGTCCCTGTTGCTTCACCGTTTTGCAAGGCACGTTCGACGATGGGCCTGGTCGTACGCCAGCGCAACACGTCCACGTGTTGAACCTAATTTAATCGATTGCTGCTAAAAATTGCTCAACAAGTCAAGATCGTGACGGCAAGCCGCACCGTGTCAATGGGCAACATATTACGCGGTCGTCTCGCACAAGCGTAGAACAATGAGGTGACATTGTGCAAAAGCAATTTGTTCTCATCCGCGTACCCGCGCGCCCCGATGGATGCCCTTGCGCCAGGATGCTGCTTCACGCGTAAGGATAAAACAGTGAGCTCCTGCTCCGTGCGGTGCCGTGCCGAGGCCCAATCGATCCGCACTCGAGGTCGAGGTTGTTATTTCGACGCGAGTATGATAATGGCATGGTAAATGGTTATCATGCATCTGACATCAGCCAAACACGAACAGCGGGCAGCGGGTCTTCGGTTCAATTTCCCCTTCCAAACGTCCCATTCGCCCTGCTCGAAGCTGAAGAGATGCTTGTTCGACAGACAGCGCGTTGCCGCCGCGTTTGGCTTCTGTCAAGACATGGGCGAGAACTCAAACGCACACGCCCAGGCGTACTCATCATTTTCACTCGACTTATCGTGCCTATTTTCCAGCCCATCGCCCATCGGTCTTCGGTGGCACTTGACTCGCATCCGCTGGTTCTGATGTGCCGATGTTTAATTAGCTTTCTGCAGATCGCATTATTCGCAATTGGAACCAAATATGCTAACGCCAATTTTCTTTCGCCTCCAATACAGCGTGCAGCCCAGCCGCGGCGACAGTATGAAGTTTTCCATCCCCATGCCCGGCGGTGGCACCGGGCTGACCCTGTTCTCCAAACTCATCCGCACGAAAGACCTGCGCAAGCTGCAGGAAGAGGATCCGAACAGTACAAAGCCCAAGCTAACCGTAAGTCATCTGCTTTTTCTTCGCTCCTTCTGAATAGCTGAAGTTTAGAATAATGCGATTTGGGGTTTATGAATCTTCAAACGTGCACGAAAACTGCAAGCATTAGTGTGCATCTCCGAAGGTTCATAAATCTAAACAAACCCTTCAAAGATTCATGAATCTCTAATCAAACATCTTGAGCAGAAATACGCAAAGGTGATCTTCGACATACATGCTTTTTGTGTTTTTATATATTTTCGAATTCATGCTCCATTCCTGCTTCACACATACTTTTCCTCCATTTGTTTTTATTCCCATGCCCACGAGCACAGAAATGTCTCACCACACTCGACCTTACCTCGCTGGGAGTGGGCTCCTGTTGCGGTACGGGCATGTACCTGGTGGCCGGTATGGTCGCGCGAAACATCGCCGGACCGGGAGTAGTGCTTAGTTTTTTCATAGCTGCCGTAGCTAGTATATTTTCCGGTAGGTATCTTCCGCGGTCGCTGTCTTGTCTCTGGATGACTCTTTCCTGTTTCTTTTCTAACGCTTCCCGTTGCAGGCGCCTGCTATGCTGAGTTCGGCGTTCGAGTGCCACACACGTCCGGATCCGCGTACATGTATTCTTATGTTTCCGTGGGAGAGTTCGTTGCGTTCGTTATAGGGTGGAATATGATATTAGAATATTTAATTGGTAAGTGTGCGGGATGGCGGGTTTTAATTAAGCGCATTATCGGATTGTGCCCTTGTGGGGCGAAAGGAGTGGGGCAGAGAAGAAAAAACAACAACAACAACAACAAAACGTCCCATATCGAGGGTGTGAATATTTCATAATGCACTTGATTTCACGTTCCGACCCACCGTGCGCGGTGGCCATAACCACTTGTCAGCTGACTTTAGGACCGTCTTCTGTTTGCGTCTCCGACCGAGTACTGTCGGGAAGTTGTCCTCCGTGTTGACCGTGTTTGGGTCGATACGACTTCATCATGATAGGCCGCCTTCCTACCCACCGGAAGGTAAATTGAACAAAAGATCACCACCCTGTTGGCAGGGTAAATGAGAGAGAGAGAGAGAGAGAGAGAGAGCGTGTGGGGAAGAGTGCTGGTGATAAAATATTTACTTTGCCAATTTCTCTAGCCACCGAAAGGACGGCATGATAAAAGTAGGCGCCTGTGTAAGGGATACCGGCCCCACCCTGGGATACCACCTCCAGGTTCACCAGGCTCACCAGCGCACCCTTCCGCCCTTGCCGAACGCTGGGCTGGTCGCAACAAGTTGAACGCAGTTCGAAAGCTGGGTGCCGCAATTCACACGCCTAATGCTGGTGGCACCAGCAGAACAGAAGGTCTCTTATCTCGACTCGATGCTTGTTTGCTCAACAGCCCGCGTCAAGTGACCAGCAGTGTGTCCGGTGACCGAGCGTGAGCCGAGAATCCCGGATCCCCGGACGTCCCGGACCCGGTGGGTGGGAAGGCGGTAAAAATAGCATGAACTGGTGAACTGGTGAAGCACCGGGTTTGCTCCCTGGCGTATGTCAAGCCGAAACGTGACTAAGTATAATGTGCAACGCCGCACAGATGCAACCTCATGACGGTGACTAATTGCTACTGGCGCTGTGGGCGACATTTCTGGTCCCTTCACTTCACCACTCACAACGTCCCAACCTCGGCTCGGATGGGTGGAATGCATGAAAGAGCTTTTAAGCTAATTTTCGACACACGAAACCCAACCCGGCGTGTCACGTCGTCGTTTCTCTCTCGCTTCCCCACCCAGGCAAAGGGGGACTGATTTTTCTGGCAGATATCTACCACCTGTACGGGCACCAACGGTGGTACAGAAATCTCAATTAAAATTTCCACACATCCCCATCACACTGGCCCACGCCGCCAATCCGCGCCGCGCTTAACGTGCAATGCAATTTAGCGACGAAATTAATTGACGGTCGAATTGTTTTCTTTTCCACCAATTTCCCTCCACCACCCCCCCCCCCCCCCCCTCCCTCCCCCCGTTTCACCCGCAGGTACGAGTGCGTGTGCCTGTGCCCTCAGTGCAAGCTTCGATTCGCTGTCAGGTGGCTTTATAGGTAGAAGCATAGCGGCCTCAGTGGGGACCATATTCGGTACGTACAAAAGGGAAGCGGATATGAAAGGACCGTGGCAACGAAAAAAAAAAACAAAGCATCGTTTTTGCTTTTCTTTTTCACTACTCTACCGTTTCCTGGTTACTTTCGAGACTAGAGTTTAGTTACCGTTTTCTCTTAAACATTCTTCCATTTACGTTACCCTCTTTCTTCTGCTTTACTTTATACTTCAAACTTTTTCCTCGCTCACTCACTCTCTTTCTCACACATCCTTCACATTTCACTCTTCCATCGATAACGTTTCTTTTTTTCGCTATCGTTCGGCCGACCTGGTCACTGTGCGATTGGTTGTCGTGAGCGCTCGATTTTTTTTCTCTTGATATCCAACTTTCAAAACCCAATTTGTTTTTGTGCTCCAAAACGTTTATCGCTAAATCATGCTCGTGCATCAGGGCGGCCACCGGATTTCATCGCATTCGGCATTACGCTCGTAATGACGTTCATACTGGCGCTCGGTGCCAGCAAATCGGTGCTCTTCAACAACGTCCTCAACACCGTCAATCTCGCATCGTGGGTATTTATACTAACCGCAGGCTTGTTTTACGTCGACACCAACACCTGGACCGAGCACGAGGGCTTCCTGCCGTTCGGCTGGAGTGGGGTACGTTAACACGTTTCGCTTTCGTTCTAGCCCGCCAGGGCCGCATGCTCTCGATCCGAATCCATTTCCTTGGTAGTGGAGCCATTTCGACTTACTTCTTTGTCTGATACTCTCTACCGGTGCTACATGGCTACATTCGAATGCGTTTTTTTTTTGTCCATTTTAAACCACCAATATCTTCTTCCCATCAAGGTGTTTACCGGTGCCGCCACATGCTTCTACGCCTTTATTGGGTTCGACATCATAGCAACCACGGGCGAAGAAGCGCACAATCCGCAGAAGAGTATTCCTAAAGCGATCGTTGGCTCGTTGATTATCGTGCTGATAGTGTACGTCACCAGCAGCTTCATCCTAACACTAGTTGGTAAGCTTGTGGCCTAGATCGGTGTCTTTTTGCTTTTGCTATACAAGCCACTAATCCTCTTGGGCGTATTTCCAGTTCCTTACGACCACATCGATCCTGGATCCGCGTTGGTGCAAATGTGGACTTACGTCGGAGCGCCCAAATGTCGGGCACTGGTTGCGATCGGTGCCACCGCCGGGCTTAGTGTGGCGATGTTTGGTTCGATGTTTCCCATGCCGCGCGTCATCTACGCCATGGCCCAGGACGGACTCGTGTTCCGACAGCTGGCTCAGCTATGGGCGAAAACGGGTGTTCCTGGGATAGCAACGATCGGTAGCGGTATAGCTGCGTCCTTGGTGGCACTCACCGTACAACTGGAGGTGCTCGTTGAAATGATGTCCATCGGAACGCTGCTAGCGTACACGCTCGTGTCGACCTGCGTGCTAATTCTACGCTATCAACCGCACAGTACCTCGCTGGTTGATTTACTTCCCGCGCAGCTTCGAACGCCACAACCACCGAGCACGCCCGATCCAACGACCCAGCAGCGTGTCAAAGCGAACGTAATGGTGAAGAAAATCACACGGGGATCACCGGATTCCGACGACAGCTACGGCGAGGACAGTCCGGAAGGTTACATGGGACGGGATGATCAGTTCCTGGTGTCGGATCGTTCCGAGAACAAGTTTTACGGTAAACCAAACCCACCTTGCTTGCCACGTTGCTGGACACGTTGATTGCAACAGTCATTTGCTTCTAGGTGCCGTGCACGGTGCGTCACAAGGAAACGCGAACACCTTCTCCATATGGGGATGCGATTTTATTGGGCGCAAAATTCAGCAATACTCCTACCTATGTCCAGGATTCTTCCCCTGGATACGACCAGGACCGGCGACTCACGAAACAGGTTAGTCCACCGCTAACGAATCGTAACTCCACGAATGATGCGCATTGTCTCACGAACGCTTGGCGCTTTTGCAGGGATGTATGTCACCAAGCTCGTTGGACTGATGTACGTGTGCATATTTCTGTTGGATCTCTTCATGGCAATCGGACTGACGGGAACGTTCTACTCACTAGTCTATACCGTGCTGGTGCTGAGTATAATCGTCATTCTTTTGGTCATCTCACGGCAGCCACAAAATCGGTACGATTAGCGGTGCACTGGCAAGTGCAATGGAATGAAACGTACCTTCGCTTCCTTTTTTTTACAGATATGCTATATCGTTCCTCACACCTGGACTTCCATTCATACCGACGATCGCAATCACGGTCAACATATATCTAATATTCAAGCTCAGCATTCTCACACTGGTGCGGTTCACCGTCTGGATGACGCTCGGATTGATTATGTACTTCTACTACGGCATCACGCACAGCTCGCTGGAGAACCCGAGCGAGGAGTTCGAACTAACCGTTGACACGAATGGTACGGCGGATCCAAACCTGAAGCTTAATGTTCCTTCCACCAAGCCCAGCAAACGGCAACATCCCGAACCGACCGCCGTCTGGGATCGGCACGGTTACGAGAACCGCATGGCCACCAATGACGACGGGGAGTACCAGTGGAACACACCGAACACGCAGCCGTCTCAGCAGCAACAAAACAACACGCATCCCTACAGTTGGAACCCCAACGATGCCTGGGGCGACAGAACGATCTACGATCCGCCGCCACAGTCGACCAACATTTTCCAACCCCCACCGGCGTCGACCGTTCCCGCGTCGTCGGAGGTGAAAAAGGATGGCTTCGGTATGTTCTACAACGAATCCGCCAGCTACCCGACGTGGGACGACTAAAGCTGGCTCGATGGTTGGTTGGCTCGTTTTCTTCCACTGTACATAACGCACACTGGAACGGTTCCTTCGAAGCAGATCCTGCACCCGCCGGTGCAGTCCGATTGCCGTATCTTCGCGTATGCTCCCGAGAGCACAGTCCGTCATTGGTTACTTTCTTTCGTTTCCACTCGTTTCATTGCCCTCTCCTGCCACGGGAAGAACTATTCAACAAATTGCCGCAGTCTGACAACGTTTTGAGGCCCTGAAATATGCACAGTGATGAATGTGATAAAACGCAGAGACACTAGAGAAAAACCGACATATCCTTACGCGTTAAGTTAGAAGTTATTCGCTCGGAAATGCAGGAGTCGAAACTTGATTTTTATCGGCAGCTATGGACAATCTTGGGAGGTACTCTTTTTTCGATCTCGTAACGTTAGGTTACCTGTTTTTAAATTCGTAACCACCGTGTACTTGTTTTAGAGATGAATTTTACCGTAGCACTCAACTCCGTTCCATCGCTCGAGGCGAAGCGTGGCACTGAAGGTTCTAATTTGCAACATTTCCAAACAATGAGACCGGGTTTCGTCATGGAATATTAAGTCATTAGAATCGTGTATCTATGCTACGATCTTCAGCTAAATCTACCTGATCTAGGAAAGGCAATCAGACCGAGGCGTGTGTACTTTAGTGTAGTCAAATAGTGACCCACTTATCCTTACGAACAAACGCGATCACAGGCACTGTAAAATTTGCACACTTTCGACATTATGACACCCAAGTACAGCATTATCAAGCCATACCCGATTCGTTATCCAACATCTTCACGTCAAAGGCGGTGCAACTCTGCCACAGCACATGCCCGCCGTGTATATGATACAAACACAACCAGCCCATGTAGTTGCGCGCGTTACAGCATTCGAGAGGAAAAGGAATTTAAGGAATTTAGATAGTTAGTTAGCCCTTCGAGGATATACGATGGCCATGATGATCCGTTATCGGGTTCTGCTAGGGAAAGGGTTCCGTTGATGAAGCGTTACCGGCTCGAACGATTGTAAGATACATACGCACGTGCCATGGGTAGAAGATGATGGGAACATGCCGAACGCAGCGGGGCACAATAGAGCAAAAAGGGAACAACACTGTCCGATTTGCAGTGTTCTACGATGTTCACTAACCGCTACACTTAATGAAAGGTGTAGCGATCGATTACGTTACGTTACGTTTTGAAAGTTAGGTGTATCGCCTACCTAAAAGAATTTGTTTGAGTTTTGTTACAGTTGCCAGATGTAAGAGATGCATTTATGCGATTCGTTATCAGAACATGGGGATGCCTTCGTACCAAATACCGTACAGAGAGTATACTTTATAGCACAGAAACCTGCATGAAACCTTGTTAAATATTGCTTCCGTTTTATGTTCCGAAGGTAGTTTAATTTGTATCGTTGAAATACTGTCACGTTAAGCAAAATATTCATCATTCTGGATGTCAAAGAGTCGATTCATAAACTTTCGAAACCACCGGCAATGTTTCCGTACAATGTTCGCAGGTGGTGGTGGCATGCACAGTAACATAAACATATAAATAGACATTACGTACGCATACGCATAAACAAGTGAGAAATCAGTATCTTTCATCAAATTAAGTGATATTTTACTGTTGAAATTGTTGATTGAGTAACATAATAATAATAATAATAATGATAATATATCAAAAGAACGCGGAAATCGTCAAGTACGATAGCACGAAGGGATCCAACGGACAGGAGGAATCGATAAAACTATCAACATAGCTATGCATTGTTATGCTGTACATTTCCGTTGTAAAGAAAAAACACACACAAAACCAAAAATCATTTCATTGACTAAACACGTACACCCAGGACAGCATTTACAATGATTGGACAGATGTCAACGTCTGCAAATCAATTGATCGCAAGAACATCAACATAATCGACCGTAGTTTTGCAATGTGTGTTTGTGCGTGTGTGGGAGTGTATATATGTGTGTGTGTTTTGGTAGAAACTACAGCCACATGTCTCGAGTTCGCAGCATTCAAATATGGGAGAAGAAAAAACAAAAACCAAATAGAAGAAATGTGTTTTCCGCCGCGTGTTTAGTTCCGCGTTCCATAATTTTCCAATGCTAAACTCGTTTCCAAATTATCACCATTCTTACCATCAACTTCACCGCCATCAGTCGACCGTGACCGTGTAACCGGAAGAAGTGAATGACAGGAAAGAAGACTTTTAGCTGGAGATACTAACTTTTACCGTTAATGCATAGCGATATATTTACTGACAAAAAACAGCGAAACAAAAGAAAAACATATGCAACACCTTTACCAGTTGGTAGCACAACCACCAAAAACTATCGTTCCACATCAAAATGGTGTCATTTTCGCGTATCGAAGTTGCCGATCGATAAGTAAAAGAGTTTTGACTTTTCTAAGTGTGATATTTACCTATACACATTACAAATAGATTAAACCAAACGGATTAAACTATGCAATACACACACACTCACACACAAGCCCTACTGGGCCAAAGATGTTCTGTACGAGGGAAGCGGACATTTGTGCGCCTGATCCTCCAACAACTCGTTGACTCGAACAACAAAGCCCAAAGGATTTAATGTACAAAAGCTGACACTACTGCAAGGAATACCAAAAACAAAAACAGAATCATACTCTTCTGTGAGCTGGATGAATTATAGAAGAAAAGAAAAATGGGTGCAGCTATTACCGAACATGCAAAATATGCGAGGTAAATAGGAAAACAAACGAAAAAGACCGAAAGGCAAAACAACACTTAGCAATCCATAGGAACAGAAAAAAGGCAGACAACATTTGCCTGGTCAGCAAGCGTTGGGTGTATTTACGCAGAGGCATCAAACCGAACAAAACAAGCTCCAGTTATTATATAAATATATACATTAAATATATATATATACATACTTATACATACATAGCTAGTACGTCTATTTCAATTTTTTCCTCGAAGCGCTACACCCACCCAAGCGCCCGTTCTACAGTGTACTTCTTTACGTGTGTAGCCAAAAACAAACAAAACTAAACAAACCAGCAAAGGAAACCCTTCTGCAAAGGATATAAGCGCAAACAGTTGCACAGCAAGTTAAGAAACATTAATCGTATAAGAACGACCGCTCGTTAACTCGTTCGGGAACGAGGGCAACAAACAGAAAAGATGAAAAATCTCAAAATTCGCATATTAATTATGTTAAACCGTTGAAATTGGTGAAAAAAAAACCATTATCCGTACATGTTTGTTGAGTTATGCAAGCGGAAACGAACACAAACGACGCGAACGGCGAATGCCGAGAGCATTATCATGGAAGCAAAGATTACTAATATATTGCCGAACGTGCAGATCCAGTCATTAATCTACTCTTTCTCTAAACTAAGTACATCCTTGCAAACTATTTGCGGAGCCGATCGGATTTAGGATTAGATCGGTTGATGGTTAAAACACGAACATACGCGCAGACGGCAAATGAAGCAACAGGAAAACTAAGAGTACATAACTAAATTAAAGAGTAAAAAAACATGGAAGAAAAATATGAACTGCAATAAATTAAAAAGAGAAAAAAAACCTTGTTTGCATGGTTTATTCGCCTACGGTTGTACATCCTTAGGCATGGGAATGCTCAGGTCGGCCACAACGTACGCAGCCGCTGCCCAGAGAGCCGCACATTTATCTAAATTCTTTGGATCTTCCACGGCCATCGAATCTCCGGCGGAGTGATGGAACCTGCACGTCGGTAAGCGAGACAATCAGTCGTAATTTTAAGTATGAGCTTTACAATGGCACTTACCAGAAGTATTTTTCATTTTTATTCAACAACGACGCGCCGGGGAAACCTCGCGTCGTCCAGTGACTTATGTCCGGTCCACCGTCCGTAGGGGTTTCGAATTCCGTCGCATTCAAAGGAGCCATCAGCCTGAAAATATGTTACATTTAATGGCGGCTGGCACATCAGCTGGTAAAACATCTTATCATCTCACTTGACTATTTCCCGGAACACACACTCAGCATCCGCGTTGCCAACAAAGTCGAGTCCCCGTGGTTCGAACGTACCGATGTCGGATTCGAAAAAGAAATTGAACTCTTCGAATTCCTGCGCTTTGTGTGCCTCTTTGTATGCAGCTCCACCGTAGAGACCTTCCTCTTCGCCGGTCCACAGAATGGCACGAATAGTGCGCCGCGGTCGCAGTCCCATCGCTTTCAGATACGTCAGCGCTTTCCACGAGATAATGGCTCCACCGCCGTCATCCATCGCACCGACACCAACGTCCCAGCTGTCGAGATGGCCGGAAACAACGACAACCGACGTGTTGGTGTAAGTTGTGCCGACCAGCTCACCGATCGAGTTCCTGGAAACGACCGGTTCCATCGGTCGGTCTTCCATTTCGAGATGAATTTCCATCTTCTCTCCGCGGCGGTACTTTCGGAGCAGCATTTGCGCATCTTCGACGGTGATGCAGGCAACGGGAATCTTTTTCACGCCATCCTGATAATGCTGCTGCCCTGTGTGCGGTGAACCGATTGAAAATGGTGTAATCGAACGAACGAGTGCCGCCACGGCTCCTTTACGCGATGCGACCGACGCGGCTTGGCTGCGATAAACAACCGTTCGCCCGTAGCTCTCCCAAACGGGAGAAAAAACAACAATCTTTCCGCGTACTTGTTCCGCTGGGATAGTTTCGAATTCTTTGAATGATTCCACGGCCAACACTTCGGCGATGATACCTCCACGGGGCGTACCGATGGTGCTACCTAGCCCCAGCAAGGGTAGGTTCTTTCGGAATGGCTTCACCAGTTCGGCACTCTCGTATCCACGCACCCAGTGCGGCACGGTAGCATTCTCCGTGTGTACGTTTTCCAGTCCATCGGCTTGCATTTTCGTTATCACATAGTCGATCGCTTTTTCTAACTGCTCGCTGCCAGCAACGCGAGCCCCGAAAGTATCGACCAGCTCCGCCAAGCTGTCCCAGGTGCGGCCAGCAAACTCTCCATTTACCACCTTGTTGACAATCTTGTTCACGATCGGTTGATATCCGTGTATTTCTTTCAGCATCGAGTCCGGCAGAGCGCAGCTTCCATCGTTACGCCGCCAAAAAGTGTCCACTCGATTGTCCGCAACTCCGGCACTTGCCAAACCGAAAAGTGGCCCGGCTAAAGCCACGAGCAAAAGCACAGAAGTCATCGCCATCCAGAAACACAAGCACTTAATAAAACGAGAGGCAACGCAATCGACGAACCTGATCAACGAAACACACAACCTGCTTATCGCGTACTCCTTCACCCGGCTGCTGCTCAGCTACGTGATGGCGATAGAGAATAATAAACAAACGCGAGAAATGCGTAGGCAAGCAGATGAGATCGAAAGAGAAATCGAAAGGGTTTCATGGGTATGTTTCACTCTTTCACTCTCATTGTTTTCGTCTGCTTTCATCCGAGGATGGTATATGGCTTCTGGTTGATGCTGTACAATTTTTATTTGAAATATTTTTAAGGAGTTCATTGGTTATAATCGACGACATCTTTCGGAATATCTATAGATAAATCAGCAATTACGTAGGCAGTAGCAGCCCAAAGAGCGGTAATTTTGTCCAAATCAACTGGATCTTCAATGTCGATCGTATCGCCCTCAGTATGATGATACCTTAATAAGTTTGTAAACATAGTATTAGAAATAGATTTTAAAAACGTTCAGCGTTACCTACCAGAAATAGTTTTCATTTTTCGTACGCAGGGACACACCAGGAAAGCCTCTTCCAACCCACTTCCCGATGTCTGATCCGACGGAGCCAGTGGTATATGTAAACTCGTTGAAACCGGTCATTAACCTGTTGTACGAGAAAAATGTTTCATATGAGAATAGTTCACAATTTATGACCATTTGTCCACGACACACATACTTTGCCACTTCAGCGAAAATGCATTGAGCAGCACTGTTTCCCGAAAAGTCTAGTCCAGTGGGTTCGAATGTTCCCGAATCGGATTCAAAGAATACGTTAAACTCCTGCTTTTCATCCACCGCATGCTGCCTTTCGTACACACTGGCTCCTTCTAAATATTGTTCTTCAGCTGTCCAATAGATGGCACGAATTGTTCGTCTTGGTCGCAGGCCCATCGCGTTCAGGAACGAAATGGCTTTCCATGAAACAAACACACCTCCAGCATCATCCGATGCTCCAGTTCCAACATCCCAACTATCCATGTGGCCAGAAACGATCACAACAGATGTGTTTTTGAAAGTGTGTCCCTCCAGTTCGCCAA
>KI915048.1:4633642-4654306 GCA_000473445.2 Anopheles farauti
TCGAGCAAACTTTGCCACGTTTTACCGGCATACTCACCGTACACGATATGGTTGAAAATGGAATCCACCACCGGTTTGTATTGTGCTATTTCCTCCCGTAGCCCGACAGGAAGCTCACACTCTCCATCGTTAGACGGAACGGGGTTAAGAGATGCTACTACAGCGACGAGAGCACTGAAAAATAGCAACTTCATCCAAAGCATTATGAATAGCGAGTGAACGAACGACAGCCAAGCGTAGTTATAACATTGAACTGGCACAATCAGTGAAATGACAAGATAGAGCAGATAAAGCGATCGATAATAACACATTTGAATGGACATAACCTTAAACATGAACAGTAAGTAGGTTCCGTATCTACAGTCAATCATTCTGATAAAAAATATTTGTTTCTAGCTCAATATGGAAATGGGTTTATTCAACTTACAAGGCACACGACGAGTAATAATTATTTCACTTTACTTATCCTCTTGCCTTCGGTTCCACTTTTCTTCTTCAGTCGCTTTAGACCGAACTTTGATTCTTTGTGTACGAATCTATTTTCACGATATCGACGCTTTTTGTAGAGCTGACGAATTGCCTGCACATCGTCCTGCGTCAATCCCATGCTTGCATCATTAGCAGTTTTCAAACTGCCATCATCGCCAACGATGAAACCTAGAAACTCCCGACCAGCTGTAAAACAGTAGTAGAAACGTAAGGCATTAGTACGGTGGTTGTAAAAATGCTGCACTGCCTCATTACCTTCGAGCCGCGCATCATTCGATGGAAGGAAGAAAAAATGTTCCTTCCATATGCCTTGTTTTGTGTAATATCCGGGACCGGTTTGTGCTGTTTTTTGCTTTCCTTCCGATTTTGCTGCAGATTTCTTCTTATCTTTGCCTCGTTTGTTTTGCTTTTTGCTTTGTTCATCATCTTCACTGTCCGACGATTCGTACTGGAATCTAGCATCGCTTTTCTGCGGTTTATCTTCGTAGTATCCCTCGTCCGTTTCTTCAACCTCCATTTGATTGCCGTTACTGGTGTGTAATTTACCAAATATGCCCAGCAAACTGAAGCCTTGCGATTGATCCGAAGGTCCAGAAGAAATTGAGAAACTATCAGCCACTTTATAAAACTTTTGCTCGGAAACCTTGTAATCATCCTCTCGACGTTCTGCTTTTTTATTCGCGGACTTTTTCTCTGCAGGTTCAGGTTCAGGTTTGTCATCAAGCTCCGTTTCATTTTGTTGAGAAGGATCGAAGCGTTGCATTGGCAGGTTATTTTTACTAAAAACAAACATAAACATAATTGTAGTAATTCGCACACTGACACGAATAATGCATTCTTCACTCTTACCTTTCAACACGTTTTTCCGTAATAATCGGTTTTCCTGTAACATTCGAAAGAATTTCCAACTGTTTCTTTCTTTCTTTCTCCGTTGCTTTCGCTTGGGGCGTTATAGGTTGAGCGGGTTTATCCCCAGAGTCCAGGAATCGTGCATCCAAACGGAATCGACTGTCCGCTTGAAAAGATGTTTGCAATTCGTACAACTTTTGACCTTCCTCGCCCTGCATCTGCTTGCGCAGCTTGAAATTTCCCACAAAACCATCATCGTCATCGTCTTCCCCATCGAACAGAGAAAATTTCTGATTGCCCGTAGACTCAGCTTCTTCATCGTCAAATTTGATTTTCTTCTTATTGTTCAGCGAATCACCCGCAAGGGCATTTTTGATCGCTAGCTTTTGATTCTCGTACGTTGATTTCAAGTTATTTAATCCTTGCTTGCGTTTTTCATCCGCAATGCGAGCGTTTTCGCCAAGTTGTTTATCTTGTGATCGTTTCTGATGCGGTTTGGATCTATCAATCACATCCGCCACCTTTCCGGTGATGGGGACAATCTTCAGTTTTCCATACTCAATGTACGTTTCCTGGTTCCACTTTTTTACTATTTCATCATCAGGTTTTGGTTTTGGTGCTTTTGGTGCAGCAGCTCCTTCGTATGGCTGGTATGCATTCTTCTTCCGTACGGGCTCTTCCGGTTCACTTTCCGAGTCCGAACTCTCAGAAGAGCTGCTATCATCGCCTTTGCTTAACGTCGGTAACGTCGGAAGAACCTTTTCAACTTTAACATCACTTTTCGGTTCCTCAGATTTTTTGTAAGGATCCAACGATGTCGCACTCTTTTTCTGGGCTTCGGCTTCCTCCCTCTCGCGTTTGAGCTTCTCGAGAAAAGATTCTTTCGCCCTGGACACGTTCAAATACACACCTTTGTACTGCTCTTGTTGAAACTCTTTGATGCCTATAAAAAAGTATAAATGTTGTAACATTATGTTCGCAATTACGGTCGGATGAAATCAAGCATGCTCACATTGCGGCACCACATAGTCTTCCGTATGAAGCGTAACGAAAGCGAATGTTTCGACCGCATCGTTGAGTGGGTTGGTTTTTGTTTTGAGTTCAATAGATTCGACTGTGCCGTAGGCGCGGAATTCTGCGCGTAGTTCACTTTCACTAGTTCCCGTTGGGATATTTCCCACAAAAAGACGATGTGATTTTAAACCCATGTTCGCGACCACGTTGTGTTTGTAGACCTAGGAGTGATAAATACAGAAAACGTAAACAACAAAAAGAACTGTCAAAACTGTCAAATAGAGAATCAAATTCCAAGCACAATGGACTATTTCATAGAATATGGACAAAATTAAATTAAAAATTTATACAGTAGCATTAAAATGGCTGACAAAATTTGTAGTACTTTAAGATTCACAACTTGCATGAAATTGCAAAAAATTCAAAACACGATCTTAAATTCCATTTCCAAGATGGATGGGTTGTATCCAATCCAGAAATATATATGGTTCTGTTTCTACCATCAACAAACGAAATAAACTTTTACAAATGATTATTTTGGCGAAACATTTTAGTTTATGTTAAATTCATACTCTGGTTCCTTCTTTATACTGTATATTGGATACGAATAAATACATTAAACTATTGGGTGTAGTTTATGGACGCTACCCAAAAAGGATGCATGAGATTATAACAGCCGTATAACAGTTTTCACCTCCCATGGGTATGCTACACCGAAATCCAAAAACAGTTCAAAAATGCAAAAGATTTTGGTAAAAATGACACGTACGAACTAAGAGCATTCTGTTTTGTTTCCAATCGTTTATATAATACGTAATTTCCTGCGACTTCCCAGTTCATCCGATGAAAAAGCGTTTCCTTCAGTGCGGGAGTTTTGAAATCGTACACCTGCCATGCTTTTACGACCTCACACCTTCCTATCGCTCATAAAAGGCGCAAAGTAACATAAAACACATATTCAGCTGTTGGAACATAGATGTCGTAAAGTCTTTCAACACGAGTAGTTCTGAAGACAATTTGTAACACCACAAACTTCGTCAAATATGTTGGACATATGTTAACTATTAGCATTTTTGTACAACATTTTAATATGCACCTAGAATGTAGGTGACCTTGTTGATCGATTCAAACGGTGAAATTGAGTGTGTGCGTAAGGAAAAAGTGTTATTTATGCTTTCTTTCTCCCCTGATGCATTAGTCCCTAAGCGACAGAGCATCCTTCTGTGTGTCCTTTGTATTTGACGAAATCCCCCTGACCTGGGCTGCTTACCTGCCTCGGCAATGGCTTCTTGCCAGTGACTTTGGCAGCGGTAGACAAAAAAGAATACCTACCTTTGGATCGGTATCCCTTCGAAACCTTTTGTCGCACGGTACATCATTGCCAAAACAATGATCAATGTCCTGCGCGGCCAAGACCTCCGGTTGAAGTGGGTGCAGGGTTGTTTGTAACGGTCGGAGATCTTTGTTTGCGATTTTGCCGTTTTATCGGGAAGCACTTGAGCCTGCTCTCGCTGGGCCGCTACGCAGAAGGCACTCCAGCAAAACTCCAGGGAGCGTTACTGACGCTTTTTTCGCATAGCACAGGAACATCGTTTTGGTTGTATTTCAAATTCTGGGTTCGTTATCGGATTAGTCAGAAGTGGTAGACGGTTGTAAACATGTTTATCTGATGCCTCCGGTGGTCAATGGTTTATGTTTCCGATCAGCTGAAAATTGCAGATCCAGCGATTGAGCCAATAGAATATGCTTGCTCGAAATACACAACATTCCACTAAATGAGCATTGAATAGAAAACATAGTGCCAAAGGATATTTTCTCGTGTCCTTACGCATTTTCTCTGTGTGTGATATATGTGCCTCGTTGGATTTCATCAATTCAAAGAAAAAGCGAAATGAAAAATGAGCAGATCGGCCTGCTGCAGACCTTCTGGCCCCGGCCATATCCAAAACCCTGCAGCATTCGATACGATCCTTTCCGTCGAAGGGTCGTAGGGTAGATGTTTTTCCTCCTTTGTGGGATGTTTTCATATTCTCCGTACGCTATGCCAACGATCGTTGCACGCTCATTTCGGTTTAGTAAGGTTTAGGTTGGAAATAAATGAAAAAAATACACGTTGCCCGTATAACCAATACAATAGACAATGTGGCCCGGTACCGAGATCCTTCAGCTTTCCTCGCCCGCCTCGGGAAGCATTCAAAACGAATGAAAGATGTTTTAAAAGTCTATTAAGAAAACACAAAGCTTCCCTAGGACTAGGAGTGTGTAGGATAAACCGTGCGACGAGTGGATGAGGGATGTTTTACTCGCTCCGGTTGTCGACTGTTGTGTTGTGGACCTCATGGGGAGCAGCAAATAGACAAAGCGTACGAGAGCAGCAAACGTATGAATAGTTCCTTCATCATAAGCCACTTTACGATCATTGATGGGTGAAGGACTTTGCTTCCTGCTGCTCATATTCCTACCGGCCGTCGCATCCGACCCGCTTCAAATCCTTGTCCCGATCTCGGCAAGGAATAAGCAACACCTTTACACCATGGAACGTGGACGAGGCAACAACAAATGTCTTTCCAAGCCCGAGATACGACAGTTCCACAAACGTTTCTCACACATCACAAACACACACCATCCTTACCCAATAAACCACCGAAAATTTCCCCGCCATCGGTGACGGTGACGACGGACCGGCAGAAATTGACGAGCGGGCGTTTAATGAAGTGACAGTCAATTATTTTTCCGTTTCGTCCCTGCCCAACGGAGGAAAAGCGCGGTAGCAGGCACCCGACTTGTTCATTTCCAAAATCCCCAACGGACAGGAGGGCTGATTCCGTGTTGCCACTAAAGTAAACTTTTTCCTTTTTCCACCGCACGCACCGTTATCTTGATGTATGCTTTCTTTACATGATGTTCAGCGTGTCTTGTACATTGCCTTCTGTGCTATGCCACCACCCCCTCCCCCAGGCGAGATCTGTTGTATCAGTAGAGCGATAATGATGTCTTCATCACATTCTGACAGATTCTTTTGTTCAACAAAAAACCAAATATGCTTGGGTGTTTGCTAGCGAAATGTTTGGCATTTGTTATGTGATTGCATGCGAAAACGACAATTGATGGCTAGAGAGAGAGAGAGAGAGAGAGAGAGAGAGAGAGAGAGAGAGAGTAACGATAGTACCAGCTTCTAATGGAGTATTGTAAGTGTTAAAGCTCATTAATCATTTGCTGAAACTGTTCGTATCCTAGAAAGGCGGAGTTTGTCGAACGGCGTCACTTTATGCGGGAGTCCTGTCACGCACCACATGTCGCAATTTGAGCAATCTTTTTCTAAACCCAATTCATGACCGGCCCGATACTGTTCCGTACCGAACCGATCCGCTCGTATCCACTGTGTTCTACATCTGGTTTTTGTTTGACACGGTTTCGCTGATGAGTCGAAGATCCGTTCACATAACCTTCGGGCGGGAAAACGTTTCGCGGTTGAAGTTTAAGGAAAACTGGTGAGAACCAGCATCACGGGAAGCATGGGCCGCGCTGCCGCTAGTCGTAGTTACGCCGCATTGATTTAATTTACGACAATATGCAGATGTTTTTTTTTGTGTTCCTTTCCTTCGTTCGTGGACCTCACGCTCAAGTTTTGTGTTTCTTGCGGTACAGAATGTGTTTTTTTTTATGCTGCCCGCAGTTCGTAAAGTTTCCGTTTTTTTCCGCCGCCACCGTCCCGACCCGATCCGGTCCTGAAATTTGAAACCCTCGCCGAAGACGACTTTACACTAACCGATACCGAGCGAGCGAGAGAGAGAGAGAGAAAGCACGCCCCTTAGAAGAAAAAAAATCCTCTAGTACGGAGAACAAGAATTTATGTGTGAAATGCATAATTTCCTGGTGGTTTTCAATATGTACGGACGTGCCCGGCTTTTTGACATGGCTCAAGTGGATCTATAGAGTGCAGTCATTTGCGACAGAGAGAGAGAGAGAGAGAGAGAGAGAGAGAGAGAGAGAGAGAGAGCAGTTACTAATTAAACTTTGATCACCACCATTCCACTTCACTCCAGACGATGGGTTCGTCATGCAGCGTCCAAAGCATTTATCTGTTTCGGCACTCTCGGATCGTTGCCATGGTTTCCGGTTATCCGGTCCTGTGCATGGGTGCATTTATGGGCACTTGTAATTGGGCCCGTGAGAACTGTTTCCGTGCTGCATGGAGTCGTAATTTTGGAATCGCACACGCAGTTCAATGTTTCATCAAGATTTTCCTTTTCCAAACGCTGCCCTCATCCGCCATCGCGTCATAAATAAAACCATCCCAACGCATCGTCATTATTACATCATCGTTCCCCTAGCCAGCGAAATAAAAGCGAACCCACATAATTATCTATCGACAAATTTCATCGCCCCTTACGAGCAGGAAACCGCGCGGTGCAGTGACCAATTAGATCGTAAAAGATGCTAGCGGCGCATACCCTACCTGCCGCTCCCACACGCGGTCACCGGAAACTGGGCCGGGATCGTGTTGTTTTTTGAATCTGCTGCAACCGACTCGTCGGGCTAGGACACGAGCATCAAGGGCACGGCTAGACACCACGCTCTAATGACGGTCGGTGCGATGATGTTTATTGCCCTCAGCCGCGGACATCCCCTTTGTGGTCAGCTGCGGAGGACCTGTGCGGATGGGCTGCGACCGATAACAGTGACCGGGATTAGGAATGGACGTTTGAAAGCTGCGCAGCGAGAGAGCGACTCATCTCTGCAGTCTCTTTTCTGCGTGGGCATGCATCGAACGTCCTTCGCCCGTAATGAGGATCGTGGGGTTTTGGGATTTTCGAGCGAGCTTTTCGGAGACCCATAACCTACAATTAGGGATCTGGGTGCGTGAGTGCGTGCGTGCGCTTTCGGGTCAGGGTAGATAGAGAAGACACTCCCAGAAAAGACGGCTAAAGGTTCGATGTTGGTAACTTTTGTAGAATAATTTATTTCTCATCTCATAATTATAGATCTATACGGCTCATACGGACAGGGTAGGGGAAGATAACAAATAGCATCGAAACGGTGACTGAACTAAAGCATTAACGTAAGGTTTTGGTAATCGCTGCTTCCACCATTCCACACTGCTAGGCCTGCTGCTGCTGTTGCTGCTGTACCGCTTTGGCTAGATCGAACACGGTTTCGTAATCGTCCTCGAACTTGGTCTTCACCACCAGGTTGACCGGTCGGGGTACGGCGAGCGGAACTGGCAGCGCTTCCGGCATCACCGAATGGTGCACGATCAGCGCCCGGAGCGAGCTGAACTCCTTCTGGAAGCCTTTAATCTTGTACCCATCGGAGGCCGTCCGGACGATGAGGTAGTGGGCGATGCGCGGCCCGTTGCCGGGTGGAACGCGTAGGGACAGGGCGTAGCAGTCGGGTTGCGTTGTGCTCTTGCGTACCAGGAAGCTGCCGGGCAGTTTGTCCATCAGCAGCTGCAGGGAAAGGCTACGGGGCAGATCCTCGTGGTACCAGCATTCGCCGAGCAGCCGCTGGTACTCTCGTTCCTGCTCGAGATCGCTCTGGATCGTGCCGTGGGTAACGGAAGCGATCTGCTCTCGGTTCGACACCAGCGTGCTGTCCTCTTTCTCATCGGCCACCGTCGACTGCAGCATGTTGATGGCGATCTTTTTGATCTGTAACAATAAGTGAAGCCCAAGTCCGCCATTAGTCACCGCGTCACTGAGCACTGAGCAGATGGCGATGAAGTATACTTACAAAGGCAGGCTTTTCGACACATTTGGCCAAGTTGACGTCGTACTCGAGATCGCGGTGCTGCTTCTCCAGAAGCGTCTTGATCTCCCGGTAGTCGGCGTTCGGCGAACGATGGCCGGATGGTTCCCGCGGGCGATCCTTTGCCGCCGATGTGTTGGCACCGAACGAGGTGTTGCGTTTGAGGATACGCTTAATGCACTTGTAGATTCGCGTTTTGCAGTTTATCTTTCGCTTGCTATCGATCGCGAACTTGCCACTGAGCAGCTTGAAGTTGGTGGACGGCACCGCATGATGGGCAGGCGATTTCGATGGTTCCGCTTCCGGATGTGACTTCCCGGAAAGGCCACCGACGATCAGCATGAGGTTGTTGCGGTGTCGTTTCTGTTCTGCCGGTGTGGAAACGAGCGATGCGTTCACCTGGAGGAGAAGGGAAGAGAAACGTCCGAAAAAACAATCGGTTAGGTTCGCTTCTAGGTAAGCCAATTTAAAGATAAAGATGTTTGCACGACCTGCAGTTCAATTCAATTTTAGAGGTGAAAAAGAACTCGGTTACTTTTTCGTCGCCCGAAAAAGGATCTTCTGTTTACACGAGCTGTCACAACAAAACGTCCGCAAGTTTTCGCTTCCGGGTGAACGGAAACAAAAACAAAAAAAGGTCGCCCAAGAAGTGCGCGACTGTTTTCGCAACTCGTAAATCGGACCCCAAATGCATCAGACGCATCTTCCGGCGGTGCAGCCCGCTTTCTAGACACGCATCCCTTGACGACCGTGTCACCGGAATCGGGTGAAAGGGGAAGAACGAACAAACAACCAAAAAAAAAAAAAAGAATGGTGTTGAGCTGTCGTTGTTGTTCTTTCTCTGCGGCACTTCCGAAACCAGATCCGATGTGAAGTGGCGTGCGTGAAGTAAGCGTCTTCGAAATGGACAGCATTTGCAGGCAGCAGACAAAGCACATACACACACACACACAGGCCGTGTCGACCCTCCTCCGGATCGAGCAGAAATGGGACATTCCGTGGTGGATTTTAACGAGCACAAGAACCAACGGGGAGAAACGTTCAAGACAATCAACAGAAGTGAGGAGAAATTCCGTCCACACACACACACTCTCCCGAGCACTTATCCGGTCCCTTCCCGAAACCCGTGTACGTGAAATGCATATCGAACGATATTTGATGACGGTGGCGTCTCCGTCGATGGCGGTGATTCGGTCGAGTTCGGTTGTTTGTTCAACTAAAATGGGTAGACGCATCTGCGTGCGTGGACGTGGTAAATAAATAACCATATATTCCTCCGGCCGATACTTCTCGAGGCGCACCGGGGGGGAAATTACGCTCGAGATTCTCGTTTTCTCGCGCGAGATGACAGGCCTTTCCCGGGCAGGCCAGGCTGGAACATGATCGAATTGGTTGAAAAGAAAATTCAAAACCACCCACTAACCGAATCGTATCGAATTCACGACACTCATTTCTCCGTCGGTCCTCTATCGTCCTTCCCGTGTGCCGACCCATCGGGTCGTATCGAATCAATTCGAAGCTGCGTACGATAATTGAAGAAGAATGGTGCCGTTTTTCCCTTGCACACAACGCCGCGATCCCGCTTCCCTCTAAGGATTTCTCTGAAGTGTTTCTCCATTGTGTTGCAAAAAAAAAACACGCGCAGCTGGTACTTGAACTGGGATAAAGCAAAGCCCCCTCCCCTCTGCAATACCTTTCCCATTGCCTCCGATGTTTAGCTTTCCGGTATTGTGTTATTTCAACAATTTTCAAACTTCGGCTTCGGCCCCCCCCGTTTTCAACCCCCTCGTTTTGCCAGTCATCCTCGAAACGCGGATGAAATGAGCCGGGCAAGGAAGACGAGAGCCCGACCCGCTGCCAATTTTTCACACAAACACAACATCCCACAAACCACAAACCCAGCGAGGGACGGGCAATAAGCAGCTAATAATGACCCCGGGACAAAATGTTATTCTTAAATTAAATGCATTACGGCAGCCCGAGAGCTTGGTGGCTCGCGGGGTCGCGGCGGTGCCGGGGGCAGGGCCACATGTTTGGCCACGAGTTAATCGAATGGCTAATACAATTAAACACTGTTTGCAAAACAATTTCTGCTTCCCGTCGCGCCTGGACGGTTTACCCTGCATTCGTTTTTGGTTTCCCCGAATTTTTTTTTTGTGGCACTTTCTGCTCTGCGACATCGCGCCGTTGGGGATGCAGGGTGGTCCGTGGAAAATGGACCGACGCTGACTTGAGTGACGGGGGAAAAGAAAGACAGGAACGTCAGCAACAGCATCAGCAGTTTTCGGCGCTGCTGCTGCGGCATTCTCGGTTCCATTTGGCGTACGCCACGGACAGATTTTTCCAACAAGTCACCGTCACCATCATCAACCGCTCAAGCCCACACCACAAGGCCCAGGCGGGAAGGGAAGGGCGGAAAATTGTATCTTCCATGCTCACGGCACACTTGGATCGGACGGCAGCAGCCACAAATACGGCCGTTTCACCCGCACCCGTGCATATTTGATGATGAACTCGACTCGACTGGTGGCTGCCACGTGTCGTGATGTGATTTCGGGCGCACCGGAATAGGCGGTTCCCTAGAGAAATCGACTTCGAAATTACATTCCGTGTGCCGGTCGGTACGTTCGGGCGTTCCACCCTCTCTGCTTCGCGGAAGCGCCATGCCAATTCGGCGCAATAGGGCGTCTGAGCGTGCGCTGCATTCAAGCATGTTGCGATTACGTTATTTGTTTATTTACATTCGAATCTCTCCCCCGCACACGGTGGCACTAATTGGTACGAAGAAGATTCTTGAAGCATCGTGTTTAGACGCAACACCACCAACCCGACGCTTGCTTTGATGAGCGAATGCGCGTGCATGCGAGGAGGCTACCGGAACATGAAACAATAAAAACATAAACCGATGCCGCCGCCGCCGCCGCCTGCTTCGATCGGCTGCTGTCAAACGATTTTAGTGGGCCCCAATTTCTTTCGGCGGTTTCGGAAATGTGTGATCGCACTCGGGTAGCTAACCTCATTTCATCATCCTTTTAGTGCATTTTTTTGTTGGGTGTATCTGTGTGTGTGTGTGTCTGGAAATGTAATTCCAACGCTTTGGATTGTATAAATAGTTCCATCTCTCCATACTTCACGATCGATGTTTTCGTTTTTGCCCACAAATGAAGGGCGTCAAAACGCTTGTACCAATTTAAAACTGCATGATTGGCGCATTCTTTCTCCGTATCGCGCCCATATAACTCCGATGGCTGCCAGTCAATTAAAAGCCATACCAAACGCGCCACCCATATCTGAATGCCGCCATCTCGCCGGGCAGACGCGCATCATCCTCGGTGGAAAGCGTGCGAGATGTTAAGTGGTTATCTTAATTCCTACACCATAAATTCATACGCCTCGCCCAGGGGCAACAAACACGGAACGCGTTCTGGTAGAATGTGGAGCACATGCCGGGGAGTGCATGGATTGGTCCCTTTTAAAAATCCAAATCGAATAATTTATTGCATCATGAAGATAAACAATTTCTTCGACACCCATGTCGCAGCGCCCGGCCCGGGAAAAGCATTGGGCCGCCACTGCCCAAGCGCAAGCACCCGCAAGCCCAGCGAGATGAACAGGCACGAAAAGGTATACTAAAACGTCCGCGATAAGTCACCGAGCGCTCGAGGTTGATTGAGGGGCCAGGGCGGATGCATGCAGCTTAGCGCTTTGCCGTGCGCCGTTAAAAGAAAGTGTCAACGGACAAGTTGAGCTATAAATTAGCTCCCAAAACATTATCACTCCCCGGGCCGGTGCATGGTGGAAAACCCTCCGGCGATAGAGGACGGTTTACAAGAAACAAGAAACGATTCGAACGATCCCAAAAACCCGAGGTGACAACCGCAATCGAGCAGATACTGGCGCGTGAGGTTTGTCCGTTTCGGAGCGCAAGCGGTCGTAAAATATATCTCGCTTGGAAAAACGTACGACGAGAGAGAGGGGGGGAAAAAGTGGACGAGTCCTTCCAACGAAAACGCACCCTTCTTCGCCACAAAGATCTAATCAACTTGTTCCGATCCGATCGGCATTGTGGAATCCGGCAGACGCGCCCAGCCCGGAGAGAAAAACGCGTTATCTAAGAATTTTAATTATGCGAAGTCGTAAACTGTCACCTACGACGTAACCAATAGAACAATTTGTCACGCCAGCATCGGAGTGCAGCACATGCGTTTCGCCATGGAGGCATCCCTTCGGGGCTTATCGGTATGACTCAACCTCAACCATGGCAAGTTGCGATAGAGAGCGAGCGAGGTGTCTCGAGCGTAGATGAGAATGTTTGATTTGCGATGGGCCAACGCGATAAGGTGCGGCAGGACGACCGATTGGGGTTTCAAGATGACTCCGAGGCGCATCGGTTTTTTTTCGTTTTCTTCTCTCCGCTTCGGCACCAAAGCTGACTAAGCACTCCTTGCGTAAACGGACAATTCTCTGTAATCCCATCGAATCACGATCGAGCTGAAAGTGGCATCCAATTCGGTTCAGTGTTTAACAGCAACGCTTTTTTCGAGGTTTCTTCCCTCCAGCCTGCCGGCGTACCGAAAGCCGGAAAAAGGACACCTCATCAAATCTGGAAAAGGACGATCGTTAAATTTTATGGATTATTTCACCATTACTTTCCCGGATTCCCGGTTCCAGGTTCGCGCTTGCGTGCCGACGGGTGTACCTGTTCGAACGGTTCGTGGACCGCTTGCTGGCCGGGAAGACCGTAAAACCGTTTTATACCCCGGGAAAAGGCCGACGAAACCTGAACAATGGTATCGAAATTGAAATCGAAAAAAAACCCGATCGTCGAAAAAGCGCACTGAGGTGATTTGAAAACGGGCCTATTTACGACACCACGCACGTTGCATGCGTATAAATTATGCGTCAAGAATTCGTTACGCTAATCGTCGTTCCCAGGCCAGGGTGCATTCTGTCGTATTTTATTCCACTTGCCGGCCGTTTCGGATTAGGCATTTTTCGAAACAGAATCATCCGAAGGCTTTCTCGCATCTCGAAGGCGACACAGGCGGGAGGTGTGGAGAAACATGTCTTAGGCGACATTCTTGGACACTAGATTTTTTTTTTTGGAAAGGCTTAGCACGCATTCGACCAGACACCGAACGATAAAAAGTCATCACAATTCTCCCCGAAGCAGGAAGGCTTAAGGGCACACATACACAGGCACGTGTGGAACATGTAAATTGAGCTTCTTCTATTACGCCTACTGCGGTGTGTTTGCATAGATTTTCTTGAAGCCACCGAGCGAACGGAATAGACACCATCACCATGGGCTACTACGATTCCAAACCCTTCCTTCCCGAACCCACGGTGGTGCGTATGTGCCTTTACGTAATACGAAGCGTTAGTAGCATAAGCAGCCCCACCCCATCTCCCTCCCACATGGTTTCCGGTGCTTTCATGTACGCTCGAGCGACACACCGGAGCGACGGAAGAACGGTCGCACCAGGACACCCGAGCACACATACGCAACGGTGAAGCGTAAAATGTTTCCATTAAATTAAATTAGAAAAATATTGTCACGCCAAAACACCGACCACGATTCGACGATTTTCCAGGAAGACTCCCGCCCAGCCAGGAGAATGTTTGGCCACGGGGAGCGGGTATCAGGGGGACGAGACGACGAGCTATGTGGACCTTCATTTCAATTCATCTGGCGTACAAATTTGTTTATTGATGCGTGATTTTATCCACCTCGAATTTATTGCTTCTTGGGGAAGGCGCGGAGACCCGCGGGCTGTGCGCCTCATCGGCCGTCGTGTGTGAGACGGTTGTTCTGCCAGCCAGTAAGCACACATTGCGATTCATGATCGATAGAAATTGATTCAATTAACCCGCACGAAGACGCTTGGCCGTCGGGGTCGTCGTCGTTGTCGTCATCTTGGTCTTGGCCGTTGTGCTACTCTCTTCGGCTTGGATTTTATTGGACGCATCGAATCAAATTCCCATTCCCGAAACCCGAAACCCTGCCGACGGTGGGTTAACGAAGCGGAGATCGATGAATATTCTACTGCCCGCTACGATGCTTCTCGGCTTCTCGCCTTTCAAACGCCAATCTACAGGATGAATTGACACTTTCGCTGTTGCCCGAGGAATGCGTGCTCCCTCCAGCTCGATCTCACGTAAACAAATGCGAGCGATAAAAAAAAACCGGGCGACGGTTTTAACAAATGGCGAAACGGGAAAACCTTTTTCCCGAAAAATAATAAATCACATCGCACATGGGGGGGAGAAGGGAACGGAAGGACGCGAATCCTTTTCCCGGTTTCTTCGAAAAATAAATAAACATCAAACGAATCATTGAGTGGAGTGGAACCAGAGGCTGGGTGAAATTTCCACCACGAGAAACATGACGATGATGCTCGCTTTTAATGACTACAATCAGTTTCAGCTCGTTTGTTCGCCTGCTTGACGGTCAATGAAAAGCTTGTTTTCGATCGAAAGCATCTTGACTGAGACAAATGATCTTTGGTGCTTTGTGCCGCGGGACAGGACGGCGTCCGTTGTAGGAATCCTTCTACACCATCAGAGTGAATCGTTCGGCATGTGATTTTATCCGTGCACACTTTCACTTTCGCTTTATGCTTGATTCCAGCAGCAAAAATTGATTTGTTCTGTCCCGTGTTTGTGGCAAATAAAGCACGATTAGATCGATCGGAAAAGTTTGGATAGAGTTTTGTCGGAAACTGCACCGTTCCCTCGACTGTGATAGTATCGCATCCATCATCGGAAAAACGCCAGTGGAGAGATAATTGTCAGCAGCAGCAACTTTTCCATTACGGTGGAGTGTCGTCGGCTTTCCATCCCGCAAAGTGTGAATAAAGTTTGTTGTCAGTTGATTAATTATTCGAAGCATTTTTACCCAAATTCAATTATTTCCTATTTTTTTAGGAGGAGTTTGGGTTAATGTTTCCCTCTGTCCCTGTCCCGCCACCGGTTTATCGCTCGTCTGCACGAGCCCGAGCGTAGTAAATAGCTCCTGTTGCGAACGCCGGCACCGGCGTGAAGACAAAAGTTGGCATATAATTATGAATTTTTAATTTACTACACACGGTACACTTGGGGCTTACGGTGGTGAGGCTAATCTTACCATCCGGTGTGGATGGTTCGTACGGTGGAACCCGCAATGCACCTTTTCTCAGTGCGCTCGGTACACCGAAATTCCGCCGTGCGATGGACGGCGTTGGCAATATGCCCTGTGGGCGCTTTTAACAAAAAAGAAAACGTAAATCTAGTAAGCTAAGAATAACATTTCGCGAGCGGGCGAAATGTGGCGAGGATGGGGGAAAAAGGGTGGCCCAAGAAAAGCTTCTTACATTTTTCATCGCGGTTCCATTCAGCTGATTGTGCAGCCGGCGCTGCTTCGCCGTTGTCGTCGGTCGGTTGCTTTCATTTTCCGTCCCCTCGCCGTCGGGAAAGCCGGCGTTGTTCAGCTTCTTGTACTTGAGCCCTCCGAAGCGCAACATTCTGGCCGGGCGATATTGGTTCGTTCGTGCGCGTTCGATAAACTTCCCCCCGTCCGGTGTTTGGGCACAATCCGATGCTCCGTGTTCAATAATTGAGCTGTTACGGGCACGTGACAAACTTCACTGACGAACTGCGCGGATCATAGTTGGCGGATTCGAGCACAAACATACATATACACACGCACGCACGCACACCGTATCACAGGCAATTATATCGTGGAGTGTTTCAAAATTGCAGCATATTCAACAAGGACTCCGGGGACCTTGAGTGTGGGTATTGTTTCATGTACTCAGTGTGATTTAAGCGCACTTCAACTTCAAGCTGTATTTATACTCGCTGTACTATGCTTCTACATTCTCCACCAACGCGCTTTTCCACGAACAGATAATCTCATCACCAATATGTATTCACTCGCCCAAGTTGACGCACAACACGCGACGTTCGTTTACCTCCCGGCGGGCCGTTATGCTCCGGCAACCGAAACCGACCGTATGCTGCGAGCAACAAATGCGAACTGATGTTGATCTGGAACCCGAACGCTACGGGAAAGAAGCAACACATGTACTCTTGCGTCGGGTTTCGGTTGTTGCCGACCGAATGAACGACCATCGGACCGACCGACCGACGCAGCCGGTGGTTACGATTCGGCCAGCAGGCGTTTTTATGCTCCATACGACCTTCCTCCCAAGAAGGCAACGTGAAAGCGGGCGACGGTGAAATAGGATTGAAAAGAATGCCGCGCCGGGACGATATGGAAAGCGAGGGAATGGGAATCGTAGCAAGCCAGGGACGCTGAAATGAAAAGCGCAAGGAAAGTTAGAATGTTACTTTGGCTTGGGTGAAGGTATGCAAAAAAAAAATAAGTGTGAGATAGGGGAATCACATTGATCGCATTGTACTGCATGTGAAGTGATAGAAAAAAAAAAACATTACTTACAGAAAAGATTTACTCTTCTATGTGTTTTAACCACCACTGTTCAGCGCACCGTTTTTAAAGTCAGAACATTCGGACTTCTTTTTCAACATCATTCCTGTAACAAACCATTTGCTTCCCTTTCCGACAGATACATTTTCTTTTCGCCCACAAACAGAGCCCCGATCCCGAGTGGTAAGAGAAAAAACGCGCTAGGAAAAAAAACGGCATTTTACCTCCAACGGCGACCGGTTCGTCGTCCTTGCACGTGCATGGATAAGACAATATCCAACAACGCGAGCCGAGCGCCGCACCGATAACAGGATTTTTCCAAACACCACTTGTAAAGGGAGAAGCTTCGAAGGACACTTTTCTACCCTTCGCGTGGCATCGGGCGCATCTCGTAAGTGCGCTAAGGTGAGTAATCATTTTATGTTTATTGTTTATCTTTCGATTCCTATTTAACTTTGTATGCATGTCGTTTCGTTTGCTTTGCTGTGCTGTGCGCTCTCCGTGCCGGTTATTCGACGTTTCCCCTTCAAACAGGAAAGCGTCCTCGTGCCCGCACGATACCATCCGCGCACGGTCGTGTAAATGTTTTCTTTTATGCTTAGTGATAAATTTTATTACACCAAACACCGGTGGCTCAGCGGGGAAGGGAAACACCGAAATGCCTTTCGACGATCCTTACGCGGCAGCATCCTTACGCAGCGGCTTGGTGCAGGTTGAATGGTTTTAAAGCCCCGCCAGTCTGCGCCTTAGTTTTGGGTTGCGTCATATCAGCGCCGGCGGAAAGGGAGGGATGGGGAGGGTGGCGTTATCAAAACAAAGAATTATTATTTCGAGCTGGGAAGGACAACATGATTTCACTATCAGCGTAAATACAATTTCGTTTCGTTTTGTTGTTCATTGAACCGTTCCGGCAGGTTGGTGAGGGTGGGGAGATACGTCAGAGCAGCATAAACATCGTTGGCATCGTCGGTTGGGTGTGGGATGAATTGCGTCAAGTTCATGCACTTTACGAATTCGGTTTCGGCTCGGTAGCCCACGCCGTGTTGAGATTTTGGCAGTATTTTTCAATTCCATAATTAGCCACGTTGTGGGCGCTTTCTGGTGGCATCGCCGCTGGGAACTTTCGGAGCGTCCCGGCATGCCTTCGGCACGGCGACGAAGAAGTACTCCCCTCCCCCTGGCCACAACGAAATGGGATACATTAACCGCTGGGTTGCGTTTCCTCTGCAAACGGTCAGATTACGATCGCGAATCCGATCCGAGCCGTGGTGGCAGCTTCTGCCAGCCGCCATAATCGTTGCCACCGGTTTACCATCACAATCGGTTTCATTTTTCGTGCGAAGGCTTGCGGAACGCTTCTCGACGGAAGCACTCCAGTGACCCACGCGATGGGCCGTTTTGTCACCAGCGATTCGTCACTCAACGACAGCTCTCTCGTCGTCCACGGCGGCCAGCGAAATGATCTCGCAGAGGTTATCACGCGGTCAGCGGAAGGACAGTTTTTATGCGCTACTTGCAGTAGTTTTTTTGTTTTGTTTTTGTTCTTGTTTTTCTTGCCCATACGCTGTATACTCTTCGGGCATGGGGTGATCCGGGAGAAACACTACGCCACGCACAGGAAAAGGGGAACCAGCGTTTGCAAGGTTTGCAATTGCGCCGCAAAAGAGAATGCGCACGGTAACGGGGTTTTCGCTGGTAGACGCAGTTCTCATCACGCTTATTCAAATTTGGCGTAGTTTTTTTGTTTGTTTAGCTGACAAGTGCAAATCTTCTCACACAAAAAATCACACACTTACACAACAAGTCACTGGCACGAGGCGTAATGCAAGTCGACACATTTTTGCCTCGTTCAATCAACTACGAACTGTCAAAGCGAGTCCATTGCTTGCTGCGATGTGACCGTTATAGCGCTTGCAATGGCAAATGACGATAATTATTTACGGTTCTTATTTTAAATTAAATTTCTTCCCAGACAAAACTTCAGCCATCTATTAATTGTGCATCAAAACCACCGATAAATACTCCGCACATTCGTTACCATTTACAACAACCCGAAAAAGCTGTTGAACACATGTTTTCTCCCGCGTGTTCCTGGCCGTTCGGGGCGGGCGGTTTCTCATCCACCAACCAATTTTACCCTTGTACACCCGACCCGTAACCTATAAATCTTAATCCACACGCGGCGAAGCGCACGGAGACTCTACGGAGAAAAAGGGGGAAAAGTCGTCCCCAAAAACCGAAAGGGAAAATTTCAGCGTGCACCGAACAAAGGAAAGCCGAATGCGGAAAAACCGCACATAATGAAAACACGTTTTTCCCCGCGCCCAAAAATGGACGGATTCGGTTTTTCGGAATGTTCGATGGGAAGAAAAGTTTGTCTTCGTAACGTTGGCGGCGTCATCAGCTCACAACCCACGGGAACATGGCTACAGGACACTAATGACTGCCTTTGGAAAGGGACTATGAAGGGTTAGGGATTGGTGAAGACTTTCCCGCCCTAGCACGTTTTGAGGACGGCTGGAATTTGAGTGTTAGTGTAGGGCATTCACCTCACGGTGTAGGTAGCTTCCTTTCCGGTCTAAGTAAACCGTGCCGTCCATTTTTGGCGTTGTTATCGGCTTAATAACTCATTCTAAGGATGGTGAAGGATTTGAAAACAAGGCAAATGTTTATATTATTCTGCCAAGGTAAAGTTTTATTTCATACGCATTTACAACCGAAACTTCCAAACAACCATGCGTTAGGATTAAATGTAATATAATGCACATGGTCCATAAAGATCACATATTCAGGCAACATGAAACGTTCGCCGTTTAATTTGTATTCACCCGAGAGCAACAGGGTCGGCGGGTTGAAAAGGAGGAATTAATGCCCAGCGTGCGTCTCACCCGTAAAAAGTGAGTCGTCAGTGAGTTCAAGAGGATCACCATCGAAGTATTACAAGTTCATCAAGCGTACCGCGCCGAAGGGACACCGTTTTCCACAGTAATAAATGCCGACGCTACGCTTTTGCGTGGTTTTATATTTCCATCCGCAGGATTCGTCCGCACGGCCGCCGAAAGTTTACAGCTGAATGAAAGTTAAGTAGTGTGTTGTGTCTGTTTGATAATCTCCCAGACCCTCGTTATGCACCTTAAATAAGGATTAAAGTGTCCCAGCGTGGCTCGGCTCGCATGCGGTCGGCGTTCGGGCGGCGGCGGCCGTTATTAGGAGATTATGCTACCAATATGTACACAATGTACCTCATGTCATTTGCTCCGTGTTCGCTTCGAGGTCTCGGGAACGTGTCACACGCGGGTTTCGTCCATTTGGGTGCGTTTCGTAAAATAGTGTGGAACAAACGTGCCGACCAGAACGGAAGCACCTACGAAAGGTATTCTGTGGCGTTTGTTTGAGAGATCTCAAAGCTCTTCTTCTGACGCCCATTTGTATGCAGATGGCGAAGGATGGTTTTAATGGAGAGATGTCCTGCTGTGACTTTATCAGGATTAAGACTCTCAATGGAAACAACCAAACACTTTGTGGTATGCCGTGGCTTTCCTTTCATCAGACTGCTTGGGTTTGTGTGCGAGACAATGTGGTGTGTGTTACGGTTGGGGAGCGAAAAACGTAATTCATAGTTGATAAAATCGATACTGCGCTACATAATTCAGGTGAAGATGCAAAATAATATAAAATATAGAATAGCACCAAAGCAGAAGAAGGTTAACAATAGATAAAAATCAATTTCAAACTTAGATAGTTTCCAATAAATGTTAGCCGATATGTTACAGTAGAATATTTTGTATTTTCATAGAAACACTGGATGTGGAAAATCTATTTCAGTTTCAATATTTAAAAAAAAACCTACATGGTTTAAACAAGTTTCAAGATCATATCTAAAACTCAACGAACGATTTAAATCTGTGAAGCTTAATAACCTGACCGCTATTGGCGCTGTTGTATAAAACGCGCTGTTTGACGTGAATATAAGCACCTTGGCTTGAACAAAGGATTCCCGGCAAACAATTGACAGCTAGTTTGTGGGCGAGAGGGATGTTGCGGATAGCTGAAACGGGGTGAGGAGAAGAAAACATGAGAGTGTGTGTAAGAAAGTAAAAAAGTGTTCGTGTTTGGTTCGTATGAAATGTAGGTCT
>KI915048.1:4682274-4694774 GCA_000473445.2 Anopheles farauti
CCCACCCATCCGCCTCCGAAGCCGGTTTCGCAGGGCCGCCTGACACTGGTACCGAACGCGAGACCCGCGTGGAAAAACCCCGTGGAAAACCGTGATCGCAAAACGGGGAAGTGATTGTGGCGACGTTAAGGAATTTGTTTAGCTTCAGAAGCGGGGATTTAGCGAGCTAAGGGGCAAAACGCGTCAAGCCAGATTTTAAAGGCAGAAGCCGTGGCTCTGGTCAACTGAATGAATGTGTGCTTGGTATGGTTTCGAATGCAACATAACACGCTCAAGGTTACGACGGGTGAGAAGTGCGATAAAGTGTTATTTTGCGATCAAAGCAGCCACTGGTGCTGTGGTACACGGTGTCAGTTGCGGTTTACGTTTGAAGGCGTGAGTGAGTGCGTTACGATTGGCGAGATAAATGCCGCCAGTAGACGAGTGAAAGTGTGTGTGTTGGAAAGTGATTTAAATTAGCACACCATTCCGTCGGTGATCGAAGGCTTTTCCGGTGAAGTTATAGTGTAGGTTAGTATGAGATTTGCATCAGCTGTTTGAGGTTTTGCTATCGTTCTACCAAAAAAAAAAACCTTACCCACGTGACCTGCGCTGTGTGTGTGTGTGTGTGTGTTTGCTTTAAAAGCATGCCATGAATTGGAAGAACCGTGCACCGTACAACGACCCGGTTTTTATTTTTCTTCCCTCCAACCGGTAATGTGAGATAACTAGCGATGTTGGTGACCGATGCACTGGGTCAGTGCCACGAGTGACACGTTTTGTGCACGGTGCGAGTGTAACGGATTCGCACGGCAACGCAACAGGTTCATGCGCATGTCGCTTTCGGCCTCGTTAACCTTGAAATGCATTTTACAAGGTGCATCCAAGTCGGCGGTGTGTTGCCTACGCTTTTTTTTCTCCAGCAAAAACCTTCTAAAGCGGAAGGGGGGGAAGAACATTGATGCCCGATCGAGAGCAATTTCGTGCCGATTTCCGGATCCTTGTGGAGACAGTCGGGACCATCGGGACGGGGTCATGTTAAATAATTGCTCTAATACCGGGCACTGATTTGAACGCGTAAAGATTGTTTAAATAAACGTCAGCCGCATGTCCGAGCGTTTTGTGTTGTGAGTGGCAGGTATATTTTTTTGGCTATTTTTTTGGGAGGTGGTAACGTATCTTCTTCTATTTGGTTCAAGGTTTAAACACCTCCACCAGCCAGCGTCCGGTCACAAACACACACCACACACACACACAAACTGCCGGCTGACGACTACATCGTTCCCTGTACAAGACAGCAACGCTAACAATTTCAATAAATTAAGAGCATTTTTTATTACCATCGCTTGCCACGGGCACATAGCAAGGTGGGAGGATTTCGGGGGCTTCTTCCCGCCGTCATTGTCTCATCGCTTCTTAGCTCATTGTCTCTTGGTGGTCACGAGATGCCTAAGCGCTGCGCACCGTTGTTCACTCTCCGTCCGCCATGTGCTTAAGTGATATTAATTTGACCACCGGTGCTCGCCCAGCTGGATGCTAAGACGTGACGCTGGCACGCAAAGGACCATCTCATCCGCCGGAGGATTATCTTGTCATCGTGTGGTGGCGGACATCGCAGCATAAAACATTTCCGAACAGAACTCGGCGTTTTGTTATCTTTCCAAACAACGCTCGAGTTCGCTGGGTGGGATGATATCTTCGCCTTGCTACTTGTTGGCAAGGAGCAGGCTTACGGTTTGAGATGAGATTTTCGGTAATGGAGCAATATTTGTTCCAGATTTTCATACTTCAAGACAACATCCGGATTGAGACTGGCTGCAATGCAAACGGCGCAAGAGACATCCAGCTTGACCGCAGCTAGATTATCGCTTTAAGCTGGTCAGCACCACCTCATTGCCGTTTTCCAAAATAGTGTTCCGCCCCAATCCGGTATGTTTATTTTAGCGTCTTAAAATACGACAATGAGCTGCTTCCTGCGGTGACGTTAAATTTTGCTTCAAATAAAAGAGTGATTTGAACTATTTTCATACTGTATCGTTGAGTAATTTATTTTATTTGCTTTTTTTTGACGTGGATTAAGATCGAAACCCAACACTACCGTTTCCGGTGCGAGCACGATTTTGACACGATGGAGTCAAATGTGACCAATAAAACCAAAAATAATCCCTTTCGGGTGGAGGGATGTCTTGTGGTTTGCAGCCGGCTGAAAAACGTGTTAACATATTAAATTGCACACGATGGAACGTTTTTGGGGAGAAACGAGCGGTGTGGAGATCCAGTTTCAAATCCACTGCAAGAAAGTAATGGAAACTTCCCAGAGCGTGTGTGTGTGTAAGTTGGCTAAAATTCCTCACCGGCTAAGCCAAGGTAAATAGCGATAAAAGTAAGCGTATCCAGCGGAGCCAGTGGGGGGAATTATTTCTTTCGTGCAGGAGAGTAACACGCGTGTGGGTGGAAGGATGCAGTATAATCAGCAAAACCTCCTCCTCAAAAGATATACCGGAAACGGCTCATAACGATCGTGCCGGCAAATGTCACTTAGGCGCTGCCGTCTAGCCAAATATTCTGGAAGTTACGAGCAATATCATTTGTCAAACAATAAAACTTCGAGTCGTTTTCGGGTCATCTTCCTTACGCGTTTCCTACCGTGTAGTGTAGGAGTGTAGGACTTTGTCTTTGACTCGTTTCATGGGGGATTTGGTCATCTTTTCCTACACCTTCCAATCCGACCAGTTGGCTCGAAATCAATCCTATTGCACTCGTCACATGACTAACACTCCAATTTCGACCGCCAATGTACGCCAATAGTTTCTTTACGCCCGATTTGGCGTGCTTGGCAGCCGCTCCCTTTCTCTCTCTCTATATATATATATGTAATGGTGGCCAGTGTGCTCTCCCTGAGGGCGGGCGGTAGTTTGTTTTCGAGTTTTTAGGTCGACACGAAGGAAAACACGTGTTTTTTGGTCACGATCGTACGCTGAATGTCATCTATTCGGCGCTGGTAGGAGCGTCATCGATGAGGGATTGTTTATTTTCGTTTTCCTCCACTTTTCACACGTAGGCATGCGTGTGAAAGGCGATGACATTGATCTTGAAAGCGGGCGAAGGATGTTCAATACCGCTTCAATTACAGACAGACGGATGGCCGCTACCGAAATGGCATTAAAATAAGTATCTCCCCTAAATTATGCACGCAAAAATAAATCACTCATTTGTCAAGCAGTTTGCAGTTGGTGGCAAGGCGAGGCGAGGTGAGGCGAGGTGAGGCGGATGAGCTTCAAATTTCGTCGCCGACGTCGGCGTTGAAACCGATGCCTGGTGCGTAGTACGCTCAATTGTGCTAGAGCATGCAACATTTTTATTAGTCGTTTATCAGAGCGGAGCAATCGCTAAAAATAAGTGTGTCCTACTACTAGAAACCCCGCTTGCCGTGTTAAGTGCTCGGGACGGGCCGCGGTGTTTTCCTTTATTTTGTTCTGTGTTTTGTTTTAATTGCGTTCCCTTCTTCAGCTTACCTAGTCAATAAGCAAGCGCGTGCGGGATATGGTGCGATCGTGTTCACGGTTGATTTGAGCGTACATGAGGCACACACACACACACACACACACACACACACACACACACACACACACACACACACACACACACACACACACACACACACACACATGAGGTTGGAACGACGGGAGGGTTTAATGCGATTGAAAATATTTTTCAAAAAACCTCTCCGCGACTCGGCTATTGCACTTTGAAGTGTTGTGATTTTTATGTACGCTCCTAAAAATATGTTCTCGGCACAGGAGAGCACAATGGGGTACCCGGCTTTGTTTCGCGCTACAAAACATTTCATGCAAATAGAGATAAACGCTTTTCCGAGTGGCGTAGCGGCAAGCGAGATGCTAAAGAGATGGCGATAATTTTAACCGGAAACGTCCGCATGCGGTAGAACCGAAAGTTACGCCATGCGTTTGTTTTAATAGTGCAAAAGCGTTATGTAATGAAGCGCACAGCTGTTGTCACGGTTGTGTCACGGCAGGTGCATTATCAAAGATCTCATCCCCCATCCAGTTAACGACCGACGGCCGCGTTCGATCGTGATCGTGACGAGCCGGCCTTGGTGAGACAGTTGTGCTGAACTTTGCACCGTACATAAATGTATAATTATCATGCGATCACTTGCATTAAAGCATTATAAAGGGAAGGATAAATGGATTAGCGTTGGTAACTGTTAGGCGCGGGCGGGGTGGATGGAACCGTTTTTTTTCTCTCGTTTGTGTGGGTTAAAATTTATTACGACTCGTAACACATGCGCTTTGATTGCAGTTCACACACTGCACCAGGACAGGAGGGGTAGAGTGTAATAGGTGTTGGTGGTAATTATTTTCTGCACGCCTTGCTGCATGTCGTTTTTTTTGTTGTATTTTATTTTGCAAGTTAAACGACGGACGGCCACTGACTGGCGACGATCGATCGAGCCGCAACCGGTGGTGGTTAATGTGATCGCAATGCCACTCATGGCCTTGATATGGAATCGACCTCACGGGAGACCGTGCTCGCACGTACGATCGTGCTCGTGTGTTTCCCGCCCGAAGCGCGAATGGAATCTCCACGCCGCATGGAAAGGGACAGGAATCTCACCTGACACCTTCGCGTAATTAATCGTCAAATGATTGATGTTTCGAACCGGACAGGCTGACTGAGTCAGCACCATGCGAAAGGGTGCGCTTTGGACGGAAATGCATTCGCTAGTTGCATGTTTGGTATTTGATTTTCCACCTGAACGAGCGCCTTTCGAACAAATCCGAACCGACTGGAATACAAGTATCGCAACTCAAATGACCCTTCCTGCTCCCGGGGGTTCGTCGCTGCGGTCATGTGGAGGAAAATTGGGAGGCTCTTTCCTTCCCAACATTCTAGAGCCTCTGATGACACGCGAGGTGGAGAATTCACTAGCTACCAGGCTCCGAGGCACGGGTAAATGACTTCTGGGAACGTGCCCTACCCGCGGGCGTACGCTTTTGTACACTTTGGAATCCGCGGTAGATAGCGTTAATGGCAAGGAAGTAAGCAAAGTGTGCGATACGCGAGCCGAGACGAACGGAACGTATCGCAAAACGCAAGATAAAGCGGGAACCCAGCTCGTGCGCCGCGCAGTTGATGATCTTTGTTGAGTCAGACGGATGCCGATCTTGAGCTTCCGGACGAGAGCGTTGACGAGAGTGCGAACGATCCCGGTCTTCTTGCGTCTTAACGTCCGGGAGATTTTCTGATAACAAGATCGGTGGCATTGTGCTCGAGTGGACAAAGAAAGAGCAAAGGTGGATTCTATTCAAGCAGCAACCCAGCGCGATCGGCTTGAAATGTCATCACGCTACCAAAAATAGTGTTTCAATGGTGCGTTAAGGTCGACGGCGGTGAGTTGTTATCCTCGGCTCCAACTTGCTCGCACTGCTCGGTGTACTCGGTGGTGATTAGATTTGAAAAGAGCATGCAACTGCACGATCGGTACAAGCGCATCGTTATGATAATTTCTGCCCCAGTCCCAGTGGGTCAGCGATGGTGTAGGGTTGGTGGACGATGACGATTGAATAGTCTAGAACCAGGCAGGACTGGCGGGTAATTAAAAACGATTACCTTTTTCATGCACCAAGTACGATGGTGGGTGTCTGGGGTAATTAGTAGCAGCGGTGATTTGCACGATTGGATGCATCAATTTGTCGTTTACTTTGCGCTCCGAATGGGGCCTTGGGCACGTTGGGCGTTCAGTGCCATGGTCGCTCGAACGTATATGGCCCATACAAGTTCGGATTGTACTTACCTTGCACAATTAAACGTCAAACGAATGATCTACATTTCGAAACTTCTCTTTCTTTCAGTTCTTTGTGTGGCGCAAACCGCTTGTGAGACGCTATAAATCGGAGATCCCCGTGCTGAAAGATGACGAATCTGTTGGAGGACGTCCGACCGGCGTCCGATCGGTCCGGACGTGATGCGGCCGATCCGGATGCAGCCGGTTGCTGGACAAAGCTGCTGGATGATACCAGTGGGACAGACCACAGACCGACACCGATCATGATCGCACCGGCTGCCCATCCCACCGCCGATGCAGCCATCGTAAAGGATCTGCTAGTGACGGTCGATCCTGAGACGGGGAAAACACAGCAAACGATCGACGGTGCGGCAAACGGTGATCGAGCAGCCGCCGGCGGACGGCGCCGGGAATCGATACTCGGAACATTCCACCGACAGTTGCGCATGTCGCTGAAGGCGGTCAGCGAGACGCCGGGACCGCTGCAAAGGTAGGTCGATTGTGTCGTGCACCGGTTGTGGTCCGTCCGCGGAAACGGAAGTCTCGACATCAAGGGGTCAAGGCAGATGGAGCATTAAACGACCGCTAATCGATCGCTGATCGCCCGGTGGTGCGAAACAATTCGAGGCAATGGAGCCGCAATGGAGTCGCAGTGACTGTGTCATTAACTGGGGGTCCGCCCTGGAGGAAGCGTTTGAGAGGCACAAATTAGGACATTGGCTAGACCGGTTCCTTGAGGCGTAATCACTTTCCAGCACGCGAAAGTTTGCTACACACTTTCGTGATTTTACTTCCCGCGTGGGGGAAGGGGAAGGGTGGTGTGGTGTTGATGGTTGTGATTGCCCTTTTTGGTGCTACCGTTCGGTGCCACGCCCGACACGGTCTAGACAGAGTGGACAGGGCGCGAAAAGGGAGCCGCACCAGGGACCAGGGAAGAATGTTGGCATTTTCCATTGTATCATGTGTCGGACGGTCCTTGCGGTGCGAATGTTTTATTGTATTAGTCACTGGCATTCCTGATTGGAGTAATTTCTCGCTGCACTATCGACGGCGTAGCAGTATTCGCGTGTGAGTTTTGGTCTGCGCGAATGATTATGTTAATAGTTTATGGCTGTTTATTGTAGGGATTGTAACCTTCGGAAACCACGCTTGCCGCGGTGGTTGATACCGTTTTCTATTTTGAGCTTACGAGCAGTAGGTGCATTTGCTCTGCGTACGACTGCAACGACGGGTTCGACACTCGCTTGGAGTGTTTTTCGTTCAGCTATAAAATATTGATCGTTTCTTCGCACCGTGCAGCGCTTACGCTTTCAGACGACGTTTTTGTTTTATTTCACTTTTGTTGTTTATAGGTACATATTTATTTCTTTTTACTCCACGATAAAATACAATTCAAAAATACATATAATTAGATTATCAAAAATTCATTCATACAATGTATAATAATTTTCCATGGGTGTTTGCTTGCTCAACCGGCTCCATCTGTTTTGCGCTAATGCGTTCGGAGAATCGCAACGAAACCTCGCAATTTGAATGAAACGATATCAACATCCTCGAACAGAAGAGAATATCCAAACGATTGGGAAACCAACCAACCAACGGAAAGCAACGGAAACGGTTCGGTTCACTATCTAGAGAACTATGTTTTCGGTATTGTTGCCAAAGAAAAAGCTGTCCACACAGACACTAAAGCGCACACTAATCTGAAACTGAGAGTCAATTCCCTCGACAACTGTTTGGCGTAACTGTGAGTCCGACATTCCAGTTGTATTGGATAAGTCGTACCGAACGAAAAGCGTCTGTTTGTTTGTGAAGTGTGTCTGTGTCGATTCTGATATATTTAATTATCTATGTGTATGTGTGTTGTTGTGTTGTTTCAAGTTCCCTGGGGTAACAATATACGCCCCCTAAAAACCTCAACAGGGATGGAGGGCAAAAGAATGCGAATTGTTTTTGTCTTCTTCTTTGTGTGTTTGTTTGCAAACGTTGGAAATTAGAAACAAACGATATTTACCCACACACACACATACACAACGGGACAATAATGGTGTACTTTTAACTACTAATTGATTTCATTAACGTTTTCTACTACTTACACGTCAAAAAGTTTTGTAAGGAACGGTAGGTGTGATTATAAAACAGGTGAAAACAACGAGCGGAAGAGATATCGGCGATACGTAAGCCTATTAACAATTTTGCTAATGTTTGGAAACATTCCCCATGGCCGTTAACCGAGATAGAGAGATAGATAGAGAGAGAGAAAGAGAGATGAATATACACGCTTCGCAATTCATAAGCGGCTGATGGTAATGATCAGCATCAGTCGTCTTGTTTGCCTTGGAGGAAACAACTGCGACTGTTTTTCGCGTACACAAACGTATGCCAATGGTGGAGGCATCGGCAAAAGGAAGATAACTACATCAAACGGTGTTGTGCTTTGGTATCGATTTGGGCCTTAACGTTACGATTACTGGGTTGTCCTCTTTTGTATGTTTCGGTGTCTTTTCTCTCGTTTTCTCCTCTGCCGCGCAACTCCCACTTCTCTTCTCCCATTGTGAGCGAGTCGTCCTGGGTGAGAGTGGTATCCTTTCTTTTACTTTAAGAATGCGTTTAAGTTTCTAGTGTGTTTTTGTTTTGTTCGCCCCTTTTCACGTTCATTTCCCTTTTCCCTCTCCACCTGCACAGAACTACAAGAATATAGAAAACGATCTTTTGAGGGAAGTCGTGGAATCGTAGGCGAGAAATGTTTGGTGCGTGTTATACACAAGCGTATAGTTTCTTTGTTTTCTTGTTTTGTTCCGTAAAGGTTATGAATAAGTACATCCTAACGCTGTGCCCTACATCCTGCCGCCTCATTTCGTCTCCGGAGCAGAAGTGAAATAAAATTCTCTTCGAACTTTTGTGACATTTTCAATGGAGAATCGTTTGACTGGAATTGCGCGGAATTCAAGTGGTATAATGTGTGCTTGTGTGAGGGATTAGTTGGGCGTTCTGCCTATGCCGATATCGGTTTTGTTTAATCACCACAGACGTTACTCTTTCGTGGGTTAAAAGTAGTACTGGCATTTGGTGCGCTTTTACAACTGCTATTGGTAATGTGGTAATGGTGGCTTAATGTAGACGACGTTGCGGCGTGGTGCAAACCGTGTGTGTGTTTATTTTTTTCTGTTTGTTTGTTGCATTATTTATCCACAAATCGGGTTAGCTCAATAACATGTGTAACGTACTCAAAATCAACATTAACATTGTTACTGTTCCCTGCTGCTTGTATCCGATCCTTTCGTTTTCGAGTGTTGCTTTCACATTGTTTCATGTTCTTTTTTCGTAGTCTTATCTAGTAACTAGTTTTACTAATATTTTGTATGTGTACGTGATGTATATTATATATGCTGTTCGTCGCTTATATAGTTACGATGCAGGTTGCAGTTACGCAGTGCACAAAATGGATCCACAATGTCAGATTGATGGTGCAATTTACGGCGTGATGATTAAAAATCGTAACACTTTTAATTGTTTTTTGAAATCGCCATCACCGCATTCTCGTCTCATTTGCATGCCCTAATGGCAATTTCTATGCACGTTCATTGTGTTGTTGCGATTTTGCTACCGGCTTGCAGTTTCCATGCAGTTTCCAATCACTACCAATTCTAGTCGGAATAACTTTGAAGAAGGTTTCAAATATATTTTATAACATTATTTAAAAAAAACCCATGTTCTTCATGTGAAGATTTTGTCCGAATGTATATTGGGAAGAAAATCGGTTTTTAAAGTCTTAAACTTATTTATCAGGTCCGATCTAAAGAAAGATGAGGAAAATAACATGTTCGCACGTATAGTTGTTATGTTATGTTGTGTGAAATCTAGCATTTTCTCTCTGCAAGCCGTACACAAGTATTCATTCGTTTTAAATTTATCTAATTGCGTTACGCTTAGCTCAATTGTTTACCATTCTCAGTGTAACTGTTCTGCTCTGCTTTTTTATCGCTTCGAATTTTTGTCTTGTTTTAAATCTTTTCAAGATACATACGTTCTAACACTTCTCGTCTTGGTTTACCCTTACTTGGCTTATGTAAAAGGGTAAACGCTCACAATGATATATTTGCTTTTAGTTTCGTTTTTTGGTAGATGTAGAGATAGAACTTAGCAAGTAAACTGAAGTCTTTATAGTGTTTTTAGTTATAGTTTAGATTTAGTTAGTTTACAGTTTTGCGAATTGCGTTAGATATATTAGTATCTTGGTTACTTTATGTGTTTCTGTTTACGAGCTTCGATCATCCATTTGCTAGTATCCTAATTAAGATACTTCTATATCACCATGATCACCATGACGACGACGACAACGACGACGACGACGATATCGACGACGATGGTGATGACAACACCGATGACAGTGACAACGACGGCGAGATCTTAGTTTTGAGAGCACTGTCGGCTGTCGAATATTTAATAAACATCAGCACCACCTGTCACGCAGTACGACCAAATAACTTAGTAGCCTACGGCGAAGGAAAATACAGCGAAAATGAGTGTAGCCACACTGGCGTACACTACTAACATACTGAACGTTCCTGGCTCTGCCGATAGTTGTTAACCTGTCGAGTGAAGAGTAGTAATACGAGAAGAAATCGGCCCCCATCAAAACGTTCACATGCTTTTCGCCTCACAAACCAACAAACGAAATGGTAAAAAATTGCACACGCACGACTAGCATCTTGGTTGTGTTTCTTTATTTTGTCTCGCTTTCTTTTAATTGATGAAAACACAGCTAGAGATGATTTGTGGTTTGCGTTTTTGTTTGTCTTTGTTGTATGTTTTGTTTTGTAATATTTTTTTTTAACAATTTTCTCATAGTTTGTTTCGTTTTTAGATTTTATCCCATTGTTTTTTTCTTTGTTTGTTTGTGTGTAAGTGTGTGCCTTTTTGTTCTTCTCTTTTTCATTCGCGGGCAAAAGCATTAGAAAGAATGGTTCCAATTGAGTGTATGAGTGCGTGGGTGTGTTGGTGTGTTTTTTGTATTTCTGTTTGTGTATGTGAAAGATAGAGTTATGTTACTTATGCTGCACTGTTTATGTAAACTTTATAAAGATAGAAAGATTTCTTTGTGTTTTTGGTGCTCTACGCCCATATCGCGAGTTTTAGCTTCTTTCCGCCTTCTTTCTCATTCTTCTATGTTTTATTTTTTCACTGTAGCGTTTTTTGTTCAGTTTGATTAGCGCATTTGCATTGGCTCCATATGCGTTTGTTTTGTGTTTTTCTTTTGTGGTAGTCAATTAATCGTTTAAATATCGTTTAATTAATTTGCTTAAATATTGATTTAATCATAGTTTGTTTGTTTGTTATTTTTATGTTGGTTTTCTTTTTGTTTTTGTTCTTCTTTTTCTCAATTTTCTCCGATTTTCGGCCATGCAAGCGCTTTTTGCCCATTGTAAAGATTCTCTAGTTTTGTTTTTTTTTGTTTCTTTTCCTCGCCAATCTTTCATTTCATGTTCATAACTGGGGATGTTGAGTAAAGGATGTCTGTTTTTGTAGCAACACCATTGTAATACTACCAGTATCCTGGTTTTTCCCCTTTTCTCCCATAAACCCTGGTGCCCCCGTTTTGTTTTGTAACAGATGTGAAGCAAATGTTAATTTATATAATGTTTTGTCTTGTGTTTTTCTTCCCTTTGGTTCATCCTTATCAATATGAAAATATTTGAAAGAAATGCTACACCTAAAAAGTACACACACACACTGCACAAGATAATTTGTTTCCTTTCTTAACTTCCGCTTCCTTTGCTTACATACTTTGTGTACAAATTTTGTTTTGCTCAGTGCGAAGGATCCTGCTCGCACGAATGTCAGTGTGACAGTGTTTCTTCGTACCTTTCTTTCTCACCATATCATTTGTTAAGTTAACGTTTCTTTCCTTGCGCGTTCTTCGCGTATATCGTGCCTGTCGACGGAATTCGTAACGATCGCGTTTTTTTATGTTTGCAGTAACCTCTGATCGCACAAGCTTAACCGTCCTTTTCCAATCGTTAAAGAATCAGTGATTGATCGAGCAGTTCCCTAGCAAGATGTAAAGTGATTAAACTATCTAGAACGTGTGTCTCTCCGTGTGTGGAAAGACAAAGATGGTGAAGAGGTCATCGCTTCCTTAAAGGACCTAATGAGTGACCGACGTAGAACGCACAGACGCGGGAGATGAAAAAGAAAACAAGAGGGAAAGAGAGTACACACACCGTGATGCAAACAAGGGCAAAACGTGAAACCAGTGGTGATAATGAAAGCCACAAAACGAAACAATAACGAAAGCTACAACTATTAGAACAGGAAAACGATAGTGGAAATATAAATCAACATGTAGAGTAGGAGAACAGATTTTAAAAACTTTTATTTTAGCGTTTGCTTTCTCGGCTTCCTTAAATAGCAGTAAAATTGGTAGTAGACAAAACATTCTTTTCTCGTCAGATCGCGTAACACAGTAGATTTGTTGAGTTTTGTTTGTATGTTTGTTTGTTTGTTGATGTTTTTCTCTTTCCCTTTTCGCTCTTCGATTTTGTGTGTTCCTTAGTTGAATCATTGTTTTGCTTTGCTTGCTTGCTTGTTTTCATTTGTAACGTTATTGCGTACGCTTGATGGAGGATAGTTTCTTAATCGATATTATAACGCCTAGTACAATTTGCTTGCCATTTGCTTATCAGTTAGCTTAACTCATTTCAACGGGAAA